>OY755215.1:5579768-5768615 GCA_963576765.1 Draba incana | reverse complement strand
CTGATAAAAACACTGTTTACAGCTCTGATCTTGGTTAATAAGAACAAACTCAAGAACCCTAATTCTATCTTTCTCTAAGTGCTTGAAAGCCCTAAAGAAGCTCTATTTCAACGAATCTTCACAAATTCTATTGTGTGATTATTCCAGCTCGCACAATTTGGCGCTAGAAGGAGGGTGGGTACTCGCAACACTAGCTTCACACACGAAACAAACGCTTAGACAAACCCGCTACTCGTAACATGTCAATAACGAACCCGCAGTCTCCAGCGGCCGAAGATTCAGGTCCAAGCGAGCCCATTGTGGTTGAGCTAATCAACCAGTCCGCATTGGGGGCGGAAGCAGGCAGACCTGTCCCGACAGAGAACCAGGCAACCGCCAATACAAACACGGCCGACCCGTCCACACCAAGAGACTTCGGTCAACTCAAAGCAATGCTCGAACAGTTGCTCGAGCAGTCGCAAAACCAGGAAACGATCAACAGCAATCTGACTGCTGAAATTAGGGCCTTGTCGACAACTCGTCAGTCTCGAGGGCTACCTCAAGGTAACGCGCTTCGCGTCACCCCGCTCGCTCTTAACTTCTCCCAGGCGGCATCGCCTTCGGCTCGTGACACTCGCGAAGATCATACGCCAACACCTCTCAGAGACGGAACCGTCCTCGTCTCAGGTGCTCCCGGCGGCATAGCTGCAATCGCAGACAATTCAGAAGAACGTGGATTCGGAGCAGCTCGGCCCAGTCGACCGACTAGTCGTATCCAGAGTCGGGACGAGGGAGAAATCGCAGAAAATACGCGATGGATGGAACAAGCCGAAGCCCTAACCGCCCGTAGAGCTGTCGCTTCGCAGGGAACGGAAATGGACGAGCTCAGAGCCGTCTTGCAGCAGAACACTCGCGATCTCAAGGAGATGAGGTCACAGGTCCATCGCGCAACCAGCAAGGCGCTGAAACTCGACCGAGTTCTTGAAGAAGCTCGCACTACTCCTTTTACCGAGCGAATAACAAAGGCGCGTTTATCTGACCCAGGGAAGCTCAAGATTCCTATCTATGAGGGAAAGGGCGACCCCACGGAGCATATCAGACCATTCTCAATCGCAATAGGGCGAGCTAATTTCAGGCTCGACGAAATCGATGTTGGTTGCTGCCTCCACTTCATGGAGCATCTCCAAGGGGCGGCCCTCTATTGGTTCACGGGAATGAAAAGGAACTCTATCGACAGCTTCGCCCAACTCTCCGAGGCCTTCCTAAAGCAGTATTCCGTTCTAATCAAACGCAGGTCATCGGAGGTGGACCTTTATACTATAACACAAGCGGCCGGCGAGCCCTTGGGAGTCTTCATTGAACGCTTCAAAGCGATGCTTATTCAGGTAAAAGGGATTGACGACAGATCCGCCCTAAGTGCCCTACGAAAAGCTTAGTGGTACAGCTCGGATTTCCGTTAGGAGATGACAATTAACGAGCCCTTGTCAATTCAAGATGCGCTTCATCGCGCTAACGGCTTCATAAGAAGCGAAGATGAAACCAAAATCCTGAGCCAGAAGCATGGAAAGGCCAGGAATCCTAGTGCGCAAGAAGTCACAGTCGCGACAAAGAGGAAGCCGGGCAATTTCGTACAACATGAAGGAGGTTTCAAGGGGGCCCATAACTACCAAGTGGACTCGCCCGGCTACGGTCGAGGGAGAGGGCGAGGCCGCGGAAGAGGCGCCCCTGGTCGCGCTAGCGGCAACACTTGGCCGAGAATATCGCAGTATGACGAGTCGGCTTATTGCGACTTGCACAAGATGGAGGGACACTCGGCGGCTAATTGCAGAGTCCTCGGCATGCGACTCGCAGCAAAGTTGGCCGCCGGCGGGCTCAAAGGAAACATCAATGTTAACGATTTTCAGCTCGAGCAGTTCGACGATGCAAGAGAAGGGGACGGCCCGTCGGGAGACAACAGGAATAACAAGCGAGACCGACGAAACAACGAGGCCCACCTCGACCGACGAAACGGTAATGATGGCCGGAGCGCCTCGAAACAGAAAATTTGCAACATGATCATGGGCGGCTCGCGCTACTGCTCTAACACCATCTCGTCGATCAAAGCCTATCAGAGAAGAGCGGAGGTAGGGGCGAACAAACCCGAACCGTCAAAGTTCCCGAACGATGTTATCCAGTTCGAAGAGAATGAGGTCGATGACATTGACAAACCTCATGACGACCCGCTTGTCATCCGACTCTCCGTCGCAGGATGGGACACGGGTCGCGTTTTAATCGACACTGGGAGCACAGTCGACATCATTTTCATAGACGCTCTAAAGCGTATGGAAATTGACCTCGCACAAGTCGAATCCTATCCTAAGCCATTGACCGGATTCAATGGTGAGACGACGATGACACTCGGTACGGTCAAGCTTCCTGTAAGTGCGGAAGGTGTGACTAAAATAGTTGAGTTCGCAGTCTCGGACAACCCGGCAATTTACAATGTGATAATGGGAACCCCTTGGCTAAACTTGATGTGTGCCGTCGTCTCAACGTATCATCTCTGTCTTAAGTTTCCAACAAAGGGCGGAGTCAGAGCAATCAGAGGAAGTCAGTCGGCGTCAAGATCTTGTTTCATGACCGCACACAAACTAAGAACTCAGGCGACAGTGCCGATCCCAAGCGAGCCGCGGAAAAAGATTAAGACAGACAGGGAGCCCGTCAAGGAAATCTCAAACCTCTTATAGCAGCTACAGATCGCGGAATCCGCTGAAGATAGAGGAGCGGGCCCGACCTGCGAGCCTGTCATATCGGTTTGTATAAACGACAAATTCCCAGAGAAATACGTAGAGATAGGCGTGACACTTGACAAAGCCGTCAGACTCGACCTCATCGAATTCCTCAAGAAAAACGTCGGTACATTCGCATGGTCCGCGGAAGACATGCCCGAGATCGATATCGGCATCATCAGTCACGAGTTAAACGTGGACTCGACCTACAAACCTATAAAGCAAAAGCGAAGACGACTAGGTCCTGATAGGGCTCAAGCGGTAAATGACGAAGTAGATAAACTCTTGCAGGCCGGCTCGATCTCTGAGGTCAGATATCCGGAGTGGCTTGCGAACCCAGTCGTCGTGAAGAAGAAAAGTGGCAAGTGGCGAGTCTGTGTAGACTTCACGGATTTGAATAAGGCATGCCCAAAAGACAGTTTCCCTCTTCCTCACATCGACCGCCTCGTCGAGGCGACATCTGGAAACAAGTTGTTGTCATTTATGGACGCCTTCTCTGGCTATAATCAGATCTTTATGCACCCCGGCGATCGCGACAAAACATCTTTCATCACAGACCGCGGAATCTATTGCTACAAAGTCATGCCCTTTGGACTTAAGAATGCTGGGGCCACTTATCAGCGATTGGTAAATAAAATGTTTGCGGGCTTACTCGGCAAAACGATGGAGGTTTACATTGACGACATGCTCGTCAAATCACTCGAGGAAAAGGACCACGTAAGCCACCTCGCAGAGTGCTTTGCGTTATTAAACAAGTATAACATAAAGCTAAATCCGGCTAAGTGTCGCTTCGGTGTAACGTCCGGCGAGTTCCTCAGCTACATGGTTACTCGTCGCGGGACCGAGGCAAATCCAAAGCAAGTCGGCGCACTCATCCAGATGCCTTCGCCAAAAACGAAAAGAGAAGTCCAGCGACTAAACGGCAGAGTCGCGGCCTTGAACCGATTCATCTCGCGCTCTACTGATAAGTGTTTACCTTTTTATGAAGCGCTCAAGGATAAGAAGGGGGCAGCTCGACAAGATTTCGAGTGGACTGAAAAATGTGAAGAAGCCTTCCAGAAGTTGAAGCAGTATCTCGCGACTCCACCTGTTCTGACAAAGCCGATAGCTGGCGAACCGCTCTATCTTTACATCGCGGTCTCGACCTCGGCAGTTAGTGGGGTTCTGATTCGCGAAGACGGCACCGAGCAAAAGCCTGTTTTCTATATTAGTAAATCGCTAACGATGCAGAAACTAGGTATCCTTTGACGGAGAAACTTGCACTCGCAGTTATTACGTCGGCTCGAAAGCTTCGACCGTATTTTCAATCAAATTCGATCGTGGTTCTAAGTACTTTTCCACAGCGAGCTGTTCTCCACAGTCCGACTCAGTCCGGGCGACTCGCCAAATGGGCGATTGAGCTAAGCGAGTTTGATATGGAGTATCGCAGTAGGATGACGATCAAGGCACAAGTATTGGCCGACTTTTTAATCGAACTGTCGGAGGCGGAAGCCTCGTCCGAAATCGAAGACACACTCGCGGACAGTTTTGCATCCCAAATCTGGCAGCTGCACGTCGACGGCTCGTCATCTAAACACGGATCGGGAGTAGGCATTCGACTATCGTCAGACGGAAAATCTCTAGAGCAATCGTTCCGCCTTGGTTTCAAGGCATCGAACAACGAGGCCGAATACGAGGCCCTTCTCGCAGGTCTTCGATTGTCTAAAGCATTGAAAATAACAAGGATAGAAGCATTTTGCGACTCTCCGCTCGTCATGAATCAGTTCAACGGCGAATACGCGACAAAGGACGAGCGTATGGAAGCATACCTCGCTCTCGTCAAAACTTTGACAGCTGAATTCGATTTGTTCACCTTGACAAGAATTCCAAGGTCGGAAAACTCCCAAGCGGATGCCCTCGCATCACTCGGCTCGACCGCGAAGCTAGATAAAGATCTTCAAAGAATTGTCAAGGTCGAATTCATTGAAGAGCCAAGTATCGCAATCGCAAAAGCAGTCAACGTCCTAACAAGATCTCTGGCAGCGAGGCAAAAAGCAGGTCTCAGCAATGGCTCGCTCGCTCGCTCCGCCGCAGACCCGATGGACCTCGACCACACCAAAGATAACGTCGAACCGGATCCGATGGATCCCAATCAGTTCGGTACAGTCGGCACAGGCGAGACGACGGATGTGATGGCAACAGATAACGAGCTCGACCCGAATAACACAGCTTTTGACCGTGGCCTTCTCCCCGAACAACTTGAGGAATCCGCAGAGGATGCTTACCCATGTAGCGAGGAGCCTCCACCTGAGCATGAAGTCATCGACATTCCCATTGACGACGAGACCATAGTCTATGGATGCGACACCAAGTGGATGGCCAACATTCGCGTTTATCTCACAGACGGCGAGATGCCAACCGACAAATGGGTGGCTCGCAAGTTAAAATCACAGTCGTCTCGTTACGTTTTACTTGATGGAAATATCTTCAAATGGCGACTGTCCGGGCCACTACTCGCTAGTGTCGAGGAGCTGGAGGCTCGCGAGATAATGCACGAGGTTCATGGCGGATCCTGCGGTAACCACTCGGGAGGTCGCTCACTCGCCATCCGAATTAAGAGGCACGGATATTTTTGGCCGATAATGATAAAAGACTGCGAGCTGTTCGCAGCAAAGTGCGACAAGTGTCAACGACATGGTCCGTTCATCCATCAACCGACGGAGTTCTTAAGCTCGGTCACCTCCCCCTACCCGTTTATGCGATGGGGAATGGATATAGTCGGAAAGGGGGGGGGGGGGGGGGGGTGGGTACGTATATTCATACTCCCACTCGCCGTATGTAACGACTCCGGTCTAAACGCGATAATCGATTCGCAATAAGCTAAGGTTTTAACCAAGTCTTATTCGTTCAACTCGCAAACGACTCCGGTCTAAACGCGATAATCGATTCGCAATAAGCTAAGGTTTTAACCAAGTCTTATTCGCTCAACTCGCAAACGACTCCGGTCTAAACGCGATAATCGATTCGCAATAAGCTAAGGTTTTAACCAAGTCTTATTCGCTCAACTCGCAAACGACTTCGGTCAAAACGCGGTAACTCGCGACACGACTTAACTGTCTAAACGCGACATCAATAACAATTAGGCGTCATTATGGCCATAATGGCGACCTGATTAAAACTTTATCATCATTATGAAGTATACTTATACATCCTCAACGGATAAAGCGCGCTATATAAGTTTAAAGTTCATTACTGGGATAGACGTATTCAGTGCGAGTATTGTCCGTTAGCCGGGATGTCTATCTCGCGAGTCCATCTCGGGATAGACACATTCCGTAGAATGTGTCCGTTAGCCAGGATGTTTGACTCGCAAACCCAGTTTTAACCTTAACAAACTGGTCGAACTTAGCAAATATATATTTGCCTGGATAAGATATATTCAGTAGAATGTAACCAGGATGTTCGTCTCGCAAAACCCAGTTATACTCAACACAGGTCTAAAATGGCAAAACATACGGCAGCGATATCAATCGCCTCGCCATTAAGCGTCTTAAAACCGCATCGCCATTAAGCGTCTTAAAACCGCATCAAACCTAAGCGTCTTAAAACCGCATCATTTCTATGGCCTTAGACAAGCTCTAACAGGCCTCGTCGACAGACTACTAATCGAAAATACAGTTAAGAAATTGCTCAAGGGCATTCATATAAATCTGCTCGACCAACTCGGCATAAAAATGTTGTTACAAGTTGGATAAAGCCATCCAGGCACAAAAACAAAAATCGAGTCATAAAATCCTTAAGCAAAAACAAAAACAAATCCTACTATTGCAAAGACCGGATTAGGCGACAGTCTCGCCATCTTCGGCCTCTTTGTCCTCAGAAGCCACCTCGCCCTCTTCGACAACTTGTTCTTCGGCTGGAGTAATGATAGCAGCCGAACTCGCAGCCTCGCCGTCCTTGGGTTCTTGTTCCAAAGGAGCCTGTTCGCGAAGAGGTTCAGTTGGTGCAACTTGGATCGGATCAACGGTCTCATCGGCTTCGTCCGACTCGCTCTCGTCTAACTCCTCACTCGCGCTTCGCAAGCGCATACCAAGAGAGCCATCGTTCGACCCAGAAGCTGCATTTATACCAACAGACTTAGCAACAACGTCGACTCGCGGAGACGAAACTATATCCGCTACGGTAATGGGGACAACATAGTTCTTACCTAAGGTCTTCCTCAATTCGAGTGCTATCGCGTCGAAGATCTCGTCGGCTTTTCCGAGCGATGCCTTGTTTTCAGCTAAAAGGGCACGCTCGGCCTTGGGATCGAAGGCCTCCTCTGCTTCAGTATTCTCCATGTCGTCAAGGAGCTGGAGATTAGCCTCCGCTTGTGCAAGATAGACCATTTTCTTAATCGGCTTCTTCATCATCTGTTGAAACAGCTCGTAAGCCCGGTTAAGCTGGCCTTGCACTTCGGCGGCCGCAGATCGCCTCGCAGAAGAAACAGCCTCTTCAAGATCCTGCTCGCGACTCGCCTTCAGAGCAGATAGCTCTTTCACCAGCTCGGCGTTGTTCTCCTCAACCTTCTCCTTCTCCTTACCGACTCTGTGAAGGTGCACGCCCAGGTCGTCAGAGCTCTTCTTATACATATCTCGCTCAGCAGCAAGATTTCTCATTTGCGCGCGGCTTGTTCCTTCTCGACCTCTTCTCTCTGCCTGGCCTCGCCTATAAAGAGCTCCTTAGACCTCGAGTCTTGATCATACGACATGATCAGCCTGTTGAAATGGGCGATGGCCTGCGAAGGAGTTGACAATATGAGAAATAAAGCGAAATGAAAAAGAAAGAATAAAGTGTGAAATTACCTTGGCCTGACGCGACGCGAACTCCTTGTAGAGCTCGCTCTTTACCAGCCTTTCCGGGATCGGCATACGATCACCCGGATATGTAACCTTAGCCATCATGGCAGCTGCGGCTAAGGGATCAGTGTAGAGCCCATCGGAACTTCCGGGAATAGACCGCCCTGGGGACAGAGTCGGCAACTCGCGACGAGATTTCTTCTTCTCGCCAACTTTGCCTTTGCCTTTCTCAGAGGCAGATCGTTTTCTTTTCCGATGCAATTGGGCCTCAGGCTCGGCGGGCTCGTCAGAAATGGTAGTTGGCTGTGAACTAATAACAGCCAACGCACCACTCGCAGCTACAGCAGCCGCTTCGTCGCCCTCAGCAACAGGAGTATTCTCTTTGTCGACGCTCCGCTCGGACGTCTCGACAATGGAAGCAGTGGCCTTCGGGTCGGCCTTTCTCTTAGCCTTCTCGGCTTTTCTCTTGGCGAGATCGCGGAAAGTGAGCTTGGGAGGCATTATTTCTAGATCGTCGGACTCGCTCTTTTCGATTTCTTCTTCTTCGTCGTATGAAACGAACTCGCGAGCTAGAATAACCCTTCGAAGATTGAAGTGACGATTCCAAAGGCACTTCCGAGCCTTCAACTTATTGACCAAATCGTCGATGTTGGCAACAGGAGTGAATAGCAGTCTGCTAGCTGTAAAAACAAATTGGCAGAGAAGTTAGTATAGAGCATAAAGGGACAGTTCGCGCTTTAAACATTCGAGAAAATCTACCAAGTGTCCCCCACTTCGCCACCACTAAGTGTTCATCCTCGGCCGACGCGGCCGATATCCGCACGAAGAAAAAATATTTTCTCCAGCTATGATCTTTGTTCGGGAAGTTGTCCAGTATTTTATAAAGAGAACGACTCCCCAGATTGTAATACTTCATGCCACCCGGGTTGGATTGCTTGTGCCATTCAAGAAGGTTGTGTAGATGGCGAACTCCGATGGGCTCGCGACATTCGGCTGCCCGCGTCGTAATTCCCACCAATTGGCGAATCCCTCTCGAGTTGATTTGCGCGAGCGCGATTTTGTGAACCCGCGCGAACCGGAGAATCAGCGCAGGGATGGGGAACGTGAGGTAACAATCCTTAAACCAACACGCATAGGCGGTAAACGTGTCGGCAGGGGGATCGTCTTCTCGCTGCTCGATAGAAGGCGCGATCATTTCGACCGAGTCGGGAATTCGGCACTCTAAGCGATAGTCTTCCAGAAATTCCTCATCGCACCATGAGGAACCTGAAGGCGGGCGTTGCTTTCGCCTCGATTTCTTTTTCTTCTAGACCACCTCGGCCAGCCCGCACGCAGCCCAAGCTTCCAGTCTCTCTTTTTCTACTAAAGAGTTGTACAACCAGTTACCTTCTTCGATCTTTACTTGGAGAGGCAGCTCGGCAGGACTAAGGGACTCGTCGCGGAGTTGTGGGATTTCCACAACAAGTCTTCGCTTGTCAGTGGTCGAGGCCTCGCCAATTTGCGAAGGATGCGATGTCCCAACTCCCTCTTTAAAACCAGTTCATCCAGCTCGCATGGACGAAGTAGACTCCCCTGTCTCGCGACTTTGTCTTAAGGCGGGAGTAGGATAAGAGAACAGTTTGGCAAGAGGAGAATGGCCTCCAGCTCGATCTTCTCGACTAATGGGGCTCGCCTCCTCCCTGCCTGAAGGACTCGCTTCCTCTTGACCACGGAGCCCACTACAACTCGAACTCGCATCTACAATCGACTCGCTATTGGGAGAATACTCCCAGGCCGATTTTCCCTTCTCGGGGAGTTCGGCAGACTTCGCGGATGCAAAAGAACTCGTCGACGACATTTTTCTTTGGATCAAAACTTAAGTTTTTTCAGTTTCTCTGAAGAACACTGCGGCGGCGATGAAGAACACGGCGGCGGCGAAGTGATGGGACGGCAAAATTCCTATCTATTATTCGAAAGAAAAAACAGAAAAGGGAGAGAGAGAGCGAACCTGTTTTTTCGGAGGAATGAGAATAATAAGAAGTATCAAGGGAGCGTTGCCTCTTATAAAGACATTTTTGACGGTTCGACTTTCGAGGTGGGTCTCACTTAATAATGGGCCCAAAGATTCTGGGCTTAGAAGATCAGTTTCGCGAGATTGATCCAAATCTATGGTTCCACAATTTTTATCTGACTCTAAATGCGACTCCGCGAGCTCCTCCTCGATTTGTTTCGCGACTTCATAGTTTCGATATTCTCAGGATTTTGACCTTCAAAGAATCGCGCGACCTCGCGACTTCACTTACGAATAAATCTGCGACTTCAGCATCTCGCAACTCGCGACTCCATCTCAATGGATGAGCTCGCGACTTTCTCTCCGTGAAATTCAACTCGCGACTCCATTTCAATGGATCAGCTCGCGACTTTCTCTCCACAGAAATCAACTCGCGACTTCATCAACTCACGACTCTATCTCCATAAAACTTAGGAATTCGGCGACAACGATGACTTGAGTAAATGTGCGACTCGCGCTCTTTTCCCCTTTTCTGTTTTTTCCCACTGGGTTTTCTAGACAAGGGTTTTACCGAGGCTTGTTCGCACGTCTGTACATCTTCATCTCGCATCTTCGAGCAGATTCATTCAATCAAGTCAACTCGCGATTTTGAAGGCTTTCAGTCAGCTCGCAGATATCGGAACAAATCTACCTTGACACCTCGCACTCTCGCACGATACGCGGATCACAAGTAAAACCAATTCGTAGATTCGCGAAACTAGAAATCGACTCGCCAATGGCAGCAACCGACTCGCAGTATTGAGTATTTGGGTTCGACAGTATCGCCGCTAACACGCTAAACGGCCTAAGCGGGAATCGATTTTTCAGACACCCTTACTTCAGCACTTTTTAACTAAACTGCTGAACCGGGGGGCTAACTGTAGGGGTCAAATCTCCCCTAGAAGAATCGATAAACCAAACGGCTTAACACGTGTTAAACCGGCTCAGCGGTCGAACCCAGAAAACGCAGGCCCGTCAAAGGCCCATCACTGTTCATTCCAGCGCTGTTCAATTCTTCTCAACCGGCCCGGCTCAGAGCGACCGGAACTGTTCAAGTCGCCTCGACTGGAACTGTTCATACCGCCCAATTTTACCTATATATAGACATGTACCCCTTCACTTGGAAGAGGGGGGGTTTATCTGATAAAAACACTGTTTACAGCTCTGATCTTGGTTAATAAGAACAAACTCAAGAACCCTAATTCTATCTTTCTCTAAGTGCTTGAAAGCCCTAAAGAAGCTCTATTTCAACGAATCTTCACAAATTCTATTGTGTGATTATTCCAGCTCGCACAAGCATGAGGTTTAATAAATGTCGCATCTATGTTCTAATAATTTCAACAATATGTGTTTGTATCAAACTACATCCATGAAACGATACGTGATTACTAGAAATGATTATTAGCATATGAATGATAAAAAAAAAGCATAACAAAAGTTTATGTCGTTTCAAAAAAAACAAACGATTATATGGATTGTGGCACAATTTGTTTTGTGTGAACTTCTTAGTAGTGATTTGTCCATTGCACAAGTTTTGGATCGGCGAACCACAAATTGTGTGACAAATATGAAGATCGACACTAATCATTGGATTTGCTTAAAACCACTTGGAAATCAAAATTAAACTTCTTTTATCTATCTTTTTTCAAATTTGAGCATGATCTATTAATTGGAAATTCTCTGGCAGTTCAAAGCTGTTGCAAAAATGGCACATTTTGTTTACTCCTACATCTAGTTTGCCTATATAACCGGTAAAATCAAGACTACATACCTCTAAAAACACCAAAAAAAACACCAAAAGTTATTGAAATAATTAATAAAAATCTATCACTTGAAGAACATACCTATACATTTTGTCTGGTTAAATGAAATTAACAATTAGAAAGACCGTTCAAAGTCTTTTGTATGTTAGAGAAGATACAAGAACAAGACAAGTTGACTGTTAGGATAAACTCTTTTATTGCTTTATTTTTTTATTGATGATTTACAAATGAAACTTTTATTTATACTAAGGGTGACTATGTACTATATTATTTTAGAATGCTCCCTAAGCCTTATCCATTTGTCTTGACAAATCTATAGACACATTTCCTCTTCTTAGTTCAAGAATTTTCATATCTATCTTGGGTTTCTCTTTTCCGTTTTATATTACAAGTTATAACTTAACGAGACCCATAGTTTGAGCTAAAAAGAGAAAATACAACGACAAAATTTCTTCTATTAGGGTTGGAATATGTTGAACCAAATACATAGACGAGTTTCATTTGAATGAAATTGTGTGTCGGTTTCTATAGGTGAGGTAGATGTAACGGGTGAGGCTGCCGACAAGGCGTGAATCGTGATTCAGCCCGTTGCAACTTTAATTGTGTTTTCCGTCGGCAAATGTCGAAGGACTGGTATAAGCAACCTTTGTTGATGTAGAAGTCTTAAGTCTAAGCAATGAAGTTTTGTCTTAAATTTTGCAAAGATAATTATTTTCTCTCTAAACTGAATCTAGACAGTTATTAAAAACAAAAAGTCAATAAAATTTGGAGAAACAAAGGTATTTTAATAATACATTAAAATAGAGAAATTTGCTAAATTAAACCACATTTAGTGGCAAATCTCCCACTAAGACTTATTTTTCCCAACTAAGGTTCATTAGGCTTTTGCAAATTCTAATACCCAAAATTAACCTTATATTTAAATGAATATCATTTTTTATTTACTACTAAAAATAATCCAAAACAAAAAAACAAAATAAATATTTATATTCTGTAAATTTAAAAGAAATTAATATATATTTTATATCATAAAAATAACAACAAAATTAAAGAAACATAGAAATCAAAAACAATATTTTAGTAAAACATAATGTTTAACTTTTAAAAAAAAAGTTTTCACAAAAATTACTATGTTTGATATGTTTATAATTAATTAATTACAATATTTAAATGAAATCAGAATTAAAACGAAAATAATATTTAGTAACTAATTATAACTTTTTAATGAAATCAGAATTATAACAAAAATATTTAAATTTTAAAACATGAAAAACGGGAATTAAATATATTTATAATATTACATTTTAGAAAATTAAATATTCATTCCTTAATTAAATAAATTATAATATTACATATTAGAAAATTAAATATTCATTTCTTAATTACAACAAAATTACAGAAACATAGAAAACAAAAAACAATTTTTTTAGTAAAACATGATGTTTAACTTTTTTAAAAAAAAACTTTTCACAAAAATTTTCTATGTTTGATATGTTTATAATTAATTAAATTACAATTTTTTTAATGAAATCAGAATTAAAACGAAAATAATATTCAGTAACTAACTACAATTTTTAAAATGAAATCAGAATTAAAACGAAAATATTTAAAATTAAAAACATTCTAGACTTATATGTAGAATATTACATTTTAGAAAATTGAATATTTGTTCCTAAATTTACTCCTACATTTATGGGACTAGTAACCATTTGGTAGAATGTATGTTCTGCAAATTGGTAGATAGAAGCTATATTGGTAGAGAGAGACAGTACAATCGGCAAACCAGCCGTGGCAGAACTTAGTAAAATTGAAGAATTTAGAATCTGTGAGCGGTAGATAGCTGTAAAATGGTAGAATTCAGATTCTAGCTTTTGTAGAATATTGACAATTAGGTAGAAATAACGTTCTACGCCTCGTAGATTAACAGTAATTGGCAGAACATCATGTCTGCCAGTGGCATGATCTAATGTCTGCCAGTGGTAGAAGGAAAAACTGAAATCGTTTATAAAAAATGATGTTTATTTTTTTTTTAAATATGTTTTCACAAAAAGTATTATGTTTCATATGTTTATAATTATCATAATTTTTATAATTTAAAATACCTTATATTTAAATTATTTTCAATTAAATTAAGGGCATTATAGAAAAGAATTTTTAAAGTTATATTGAGACATTTGCCACTAAATGTAGGGTAGTTTGGCAATTCTCCCTAAAAATATCTATTAAATTTCAATTTTAGTTTTTATGCCACGGTTGCAATAGATATGCAATCTAAAAAATTTATGGCATTTTCAGATTTTCTGCATAATCCAATACAATAGTACATTACAAATATCTATTAAACTTCAATTTTATATTTATGCTATAGCTGCAATAATCATGGTGTTTTATGTCGAGGGAAAATTTCATGCTCATTTTCAGAATAATTCCCATATTTTTTTGTCGAGGGAGAATTTGAAATCTTATCTTGCTTGACTAAGAAAACTTAGGCCAAGCCGTAAGTGAAAGAGAAAAAGAAGATTATCTTCCCGAAAGTAAGTGGTCTAATGTTAGTGCAGTTTCTGTTTGTGATTACTTCATGGATTTATCCAAACAAAACCAATCCATTAATCCAATGGGTAAGAAGATTTGGATCTTAGTGAGTTAATGAGTTTAATGGGCTAATAAGTTAAATGAATTGGGTTGAAGTGAGTTGAATTTAAATGAGTTAATGAGTTAATGAGTTGAAACGGGTAAACTCATCAACCTTATCTTGAAACTAAAAACCATGATCTTACAATTTTCTCGCCAAAACATGATTTCTAATTTCCCGCCAAAAATAAAAAATTCCTAATTTTCCCGATGAAAACACCAATTTCGTCAAAATTTCCCGCCAAAACGTAATTCCGTAAAATTTTCCCGTCAAAAACACGGCTCGACAATTTTCCCGCCAAAAACATGATTTCTAATTTTCCCGACAAAAACACCCATTCCGTCAAAATTTCCAGCCAAAACGTGATTCCGTAAAATTTTCCCGCCAAAAACACGGTTCGACAATTTTCCCGCCAAAACATGATTTCTAATTTTCCCGATAAAAACACCCATTTCATCAAAATTTCCCACCAAAACGTGATTCCGTAAAACTTTTCCGCCAAAAACATGATTTCTAATTTTCCCGACAAAAACACCCATTCTGTCAAAATTTCCCGCCAAAATGTGATTCTATAAAATTTTCCCGCCAAAAATATGACTCGACCATTTTTCGTCGAGAATATGATTTCCAATTATCCCGACAAAAGATTATTCCATCAAATTTTTCCGCCAAAAATGGTATTCCATAAAATTTTCTCGCCAAAACCATGATTCTGTAAAAAAAATTTCGCCAAAAACAAGACTAAACTATTTTCTCGCAAAAACACATGATCTTATAAAAATCTTCTGTCAAAAATGTTATAAATATAATTATTTAATTATTCTATAAATTGAAGTAACTATGTCAAGGTCAAAGTCAAAGTCAAAATCAAAATCAAATCATTTACTAAATGGTTTAAACTCATTTAACCATTAATCAAACCAAACCAATCTATAGTTTTTTTTTTTTTTTTTTTTGTCACAACCAAACCAAACCAATCTATACTCAAATGACTTGAATGGTAAATAGATAATGGATTGATCCAACTCAATAAGCAAATAAGTTGGATGTATCCACAACTCATTTGCTTATTGAGTTGGATCAATCCATTATCCATTTACCATTCAAGTCATTTGAGTATGGGTTAATTTGGTTTGGTGTGGTTTGGTTTATCCGTTTTGACACCCCTAACTACACCCAACCTTAAATTTACATAGATTTAAAATAGGACCGACCTCTGTTTCTAAACGTTGTGGCGGCATTTAAGGAGAAAGAACTCAAGTGATTAGCCTATCTCTCTGAATACTACTTTGTTCCGCCATGGTTGGAGCCAAAGTGAAGCCATTCATTGATTTTGATAGTTAAGTACTAAATTATAGGACACTAACGTCATTGTTTAGGACATCATATTTTATATTCCTTAATTACTGTCACAAGCAATGTAACCAAAAACTTTAATTAGTGAGCAAAGCCTAATCGGCCTTGGATCAGTCATCTTTCTCGGAGTCGTAACCTTTGGAATTAAGGTTATATGAAAGTTGTTTTCCTTTGGAAAACTTATGGTTCTGAAAAACATTTCACCTCCGTTACAAGCTGGTTTTTGATGATGTCCCAGTCAGAATAACTACTGTTAATGTAGAAGACTGTTATCTTAACTTCCTCCATTGATATCTCTTGTGTGATGCCCTCGTTCATAAACGTATTGACCTAAGGCTAGACATTTTCCCAAAGACTCTCAAAAACACTGAATTAGAAGTTTTGAAGACATCTGTGAAATAAATAAATAAATTAAGATGGTCCATGACAATTTCTTTCCATAACCAAACCTAAAATAAAATTGACACACAAAAATTAAGATTTATTTAGCAACAAAAACCCCAAAATTTCAAAATTAAAGTAGCCCTCAAAAATAGCTTGTTAGAATCTATAATAATTTTTCGTCAGATAAATTTTAATAATTAGGGTTAAATTGTTTCATTACGGGTATAAAATGACTTTAGCCTGGTTGCAAATGCCAGACCCACTGAGAACATACACCATCACACCCAAAATCCAGTTTTTTTTTTACAAATAAAGGGATAAGACTAATAAGGCGGCTAGTTGTGGCTCTATATTGACTAAAAGAACAAAGAAAAATAACAAAAATATTATGGCTTTATAAACTTTGGATATGAGTGTAGTTTCAAAGTAGATTATTGAAAAAAAGAGGATTGGTTTAATCTTCCAAAAAAGTTATAAAATTTTAAAACTAACCCTTGTTATGAAAATTTTGAAAAATTATTTTTTTATTGAATAAAAAGAAAATAATTTCCTGATATTTGAAGATTTGAAATTAAAAGAAAAAAAAAGATTTTTTGAAATTAATAATAATTTAGTTCTTTAATATATATATTGTCATAATCACATAAAATATATTTTGATATTAAGAGTCATAGATTACCGAATCTTTTAGTTTCAGAATTATAGGTTTTATTTTGAACAGATTATAGCATAAACCCTCACAAACGAACGTAAAATATTGTATGATTTCAAGTACTCGATTTGACTAAACTTATAGATTTGAAGAGATACTAAACCCTAATATGGGAGCCTAAACACTCACAAACGAACGTACAATATAGTATTATTCAAAACGCTCTATTTGATTAATTTAGTGGATTTAAAATAAAACTAAACCCTAAGATTTCGGCCTAAATTTTCACAACGCAAAATATTTAATGATTTAAAACACTTGGATTGAATAATTTAATAGATTTGAAAGGGGTAATAAACCCAAATATGGGATCATAAATCTTAATATGAGAGCATAAAAAGTAGATTACACAAAAAATAATTTATATAAAATACACATTTTAGTTTAATTATTTAAGTATAGAAAATTTTATGGGACAATTACAAAAATGCCACTTTTGACATGCCACTTTACAAATATGTCACTGTCTGATTATTTTCTTACCAACATGCCACTTATAAAGTTTAAAAACCTTATATCTCAGAATTTTCAATTTTAAAAAATGTTTTGATTCCTAACAAAACTCAAACTTAAACCCAATAAACTAAACCCTAATATAACATATTTAACCCAATCATAAATGATTTTAAAATTTAGAAAAAGTGATAGTAGTATTTTTGAAAAGTGGGATGTCAAAAGTGGCATTTCTTGAAATTTCTCAACTTGTTTTCAAAATTTTTGACAGAGGGGTGATATTCAAAACAAAATGTTTTTTAAAAATATTGTTACAAATTTCCTTAAAAAAAATAAAGTAAAGACAATTAGAAGATAATTAAATATTTATAGTTACTTAATCCTAACTTTTATCTATAGGCATTCGTATCTGTCATTTTCGACTGGTGTTTTACAATTGTTGAAAAGTAATATAAAAATATATTAGAAAATATTTCCAATTTTCCATGTTAAAAGAGAGATTAAAAGTTTTAAAACTATAATATAGCCACGCGTCGAAGCAATATCAAATCTCTACAGGTATAAATAGAGAGCTCTATCCTCCGAAAGGCCCAACCAATTCCACATTAAAATTTTAGTCCCTCAATATTTCTTTTATCATTTGCATAAATCATTTTGCCTCCAAAAGACTTAAAAGTTCTGGGCTCTGTCCGTTTGTCTCTTTACCTCTATTCCTCACGAAACCATTTTCTCTTCTCTAAAATTATGTGTAATTCACCAACATCTCCTTCCTCTTCCTTGTTATCTTCTGAAGACAAAACCCATTTCTCAAAACTCGAAACCTGTGATTCAAATCATCCTCATTATTCCGAATTCGCGGATAATGATTCTGAAGACCTTAAAAGATGGCCAACTTTTCTCGAGGTATATAACAATTTTTTCCCCGTAAATATATACTTATCAAAGAAAAAATACAAGAACCGAGTTCTTAACTAACTAGTCGATATATTATATATAATATAAACGGTATAAGATATTTATATCAAGGAATGGTTTCATAATTATCTTCTCGTTTTGAAACCAAAAAACATCTATTCCCAGTTTGTATATTATTTTTTTTTGGAAAGGTTCTCATTAAATTAATAAAATTAACCATTAACCAAAAAAAGAAAAGTCCGGGTTGATTAAAATATCTATAGACGTGGACGGTTCTTGTTCTTGACTTACCTTTTCTTGATAATTTGACTGCAGGGCTTAGAGGAAGTGAAGGCAATCGGAAGAATCTCTGGTCCCACGGCGATGACCGGACTCCTTATGTACTCAAGGGCAATGATATCGATGTTGTTCCTCGGCTACCTCGGCGAGCTTGAGTTAGCTGGAGGATCCCTCTCCATAGGCTTCGCCAATATTACCGGCTACTCGGTTATCTCCGGCTTGTCTATGGGGATGGAACCAATTTGCGGCCAAGCTTACGGAGCTAAACAAATGAAACTTTTAGGACTAACCCTTCAAAGAACCGTCCTCCTCCTTCTTTCTTGCTCGGTCCCGATCTCTTTCTCTTGGCTCAACATGAGACGAATCCTCTTGTGGTGCGGCCAAGACGAAGAGATTTCCTCCGTTGCTCAAAAGTTTCTTCTTTTCGCCATCCCTGACGTCTTCCTCCTCTCTCTGCTTCATCCTCTCCGTGTTTACCTCCGAACACAAAACATTACATTGCCAGTCACTTACTCCACGGCTGTATCCGTTCTCATTCACGTTCCGTTGAACTATCTCCTTGTGGTGAAACTTGAGATGGGAGTCGCGGGAGTCGCTATAGCTATGGTCTTGACCAATCTCAACCTTGTAGTCCTCTTATCTTCTTTTGTGTATTTCACGAGCGTGCATAGTGATACATGGGTCCCACTTACTGTTGACGCTTTCAAAGGTTGGTCATCTTTGCTCTCACTTGCCATACCCACTTGTATATCTGTTTGTTTGGAGTGGTGGTGGTACGAGTTAATGATCATTTTGTGTGGACTTTTGGTTAACCCAAGAGCCACCGTTGCTTCCATGGGAATCTTGATCCAAACTACGGCTTTAGTCTACGTCTTCCCTTCCTCTCTAAGCCTCGGAGTCTCCACAAGAATCAGCAACGAGCTTGGGGCTAAACATCCGGCCAAGGCTCGTGTATCTATGATCATTTCCCTCTTCTGCGCGGCCGCCTTAGGCCTAGTAGCAATGGTGTTCACCGTGCTGGTTAGAGACCGTTGGGGACGCATGTTTACGACAGATGCAGAGATTCTTGAGCTGACTTCACTCGCATTACCCATCGTCGGTCTATGTGAGCTTGGAAACTGTCCTCAAACGACCGGTTGTGGGGTTTTGAGAGGTAGTGCAAGACCAGCACTTGGTGCAAACATAAACTTGGGTTCTTTTTACTTCGTGGGCATGCCGGTGGCTATTGTCTTAGGATTCGTTTTCAAACTAGGGTTTCCAGGTCTCTGGCTTGGTTTACTTGCGGCTCAAGGGACATGTGCTTCTCTCATGTTGTGTGCACTCTTGAGAACAGATTGGGCAGTCCAAGCACAAAGAGCTGAAGAGCTAACGTCAGAAAATCCGGGAAAGACTCCTCCTCTCCTCCCGATCGCAAGGACGAAAAATCGGGTTGCGTCCGGTATAGAAGATATGATGAGAACCATGTTGGTTTAGATTGATAGCTATTCTTTGGAGTCATTTTCCATCAACTTTGACGTACATATGTTCTTATCAAAACATCATTTTTTGGAGTTTATGTTACTCCTTAATTTTTACTTTTTGATTCAAGAACGACTTTGTTTTGTAGGCTTTATTTGTGCTTGTGTGATTTATTATTGTATGGATGTAATAGTTTTTACTTTTTAGCTTCATATTTGTTTCCTTTTTATTTGTTATAACTCACTTTGATTTGGTCATCTTTATGTTTGTCCGATTCTAGGAGAAGATGATACTTTGTGTTTTCTTAAACTAAGAATCAATTTTTTTATTATTATTATTTTGGGTCTAAGAATCAAATAAAAATAAAATAAAAACTGAAGTTCTAGTGGAGTTATTATTATTTTTTTTTAAGAATCAAATAAAATAAAATAAATTAACTCCACTAGAACTTCAGTTTTTACATTAATGATTGGTTATGTATGAAAATTTTAGTACTAAATTATTCTTGCTGTCAATACAAGGCATATCTAGAGGAAGACCATACTAATATATATGTTGGTAATATGCTTGTATCGATCAAACCTATTAAGAGAAGACATTCAGAATAACTACTGGTCATAATTCGAAACTTAGAATATTTTTCAAAAAGTTTTGTTTGTTTTTCTGTCATTTTTTCATATTCTAGTATACATTGTGAAAACTTTGCGGATTTAACAATCAATTCTTTTCTTCACGACAGGCACAATGAGTCTTTAATTACGAGCTTTTTGGTTGTTCTATGTTCCATAATAGGAAATATATTCGCAGCCAAAAATGGAAAAAAAATCCCTTTAAACTCTCATATTCTTTGTCTCAAAGCCATAGAGATTCGATACGTTTAAAGTTTAATTGAGTTCACATTTGTTGATTTGGTTGCTTCCTCTGGGCTGAGAGAAGCATATTTTCGTCCTTGACACAAAAATATCCGTTCTTTTCCTTTTTATTTACTTTTTTGATAGGACAAGAACATGAATTTATACGAACAATTTACAGCAATGTGGCCAGCGCATAAAACATTAATATGACAAGAAAAAATAAATAAAACTGAGTGGAACTGATAATGCGTTTACGTGTCGACAATATGAATTACTTTCACATTTCTTTTCCACATATATTATATAAGAAATAAAATGAAGAACAAGGCTAAACTGAGTTCCATTGGCTTTCTGAAATAATCATTGAGTTTCATTGGCTATCTGATAAAAGTTTGAATTTCATTGTCTTTAGAATTATGACGAAAGAAAAGACAATTGTATTATATACTTTGGACATCCACCTTTCGGGTTATATACACGTGAGTAGTTTATTTTGGTTTTTGTCTTTTTTGGTAGACACTATGCGGTAATATCGTACTCTAAATTCATTAGTATTTTGGTTTCTATATCGAATTTAGAAAGATGATGAATATTTATAACTAAAAATCGATTTGGATTACGTAAAGTTGAGACCTAAACATACTTTTGTTTATTGTTAGATGATTTTTGATACATTGATTTAGTTTAGATGTATAGCCATACGGAGGCTATACTTTGTTAGCTGACATTTTTCTATATCTTAAAATTATTTGGTTAACCCACGATTTAGTCGGTTAGCGTATCTTATCATGAACCTTTTCTTTTTGAATTATCATATTATAGTTTTTTCATACAACTCTCTTTATAATTTTTGTAGTGACATCTATTTACCTTTTGTTTTAAAAACATTCTGGGTGTTTGAACCATGATTTCCTTTGGCTCGAACCCAGGTTTTACTGACATATGTTTTAAGTTTAGTAAAGGTTAAATTTCAAAGAAGTGATTCAAAATTCAAGAGTAATCTAATCTAATTAACCACAAGCGCTACCTCAGCTAAATATTGTGTACCTCATACAAAATATTATATATGAAAGCTGGTGTATCCAGCTAAATGGTGGTTAGCTAGTGATTCTCACTTGCATAAAACATTTTGCTATGTGGATATAGACCATAGTTTAATTCTCCTCGAGAATAAAATTATTTAATTATATTCTTTTTGTGAGTCGAATTAGTGTCATATTTTAAGTTCATTTAAAAACTTGATGAGTAGTAGGCTACTCTCGACTATACTTATCATGGAATATTAGTCGACTTGTCAAATTCACAATTCTGGATCACCTCTTGATTCAAAACAAAAGTGATGTAATTGTGACAAAAAAAAAAAAAACAAAAACAAAAGTGATGTAATACAATAAAAGTAAAGTAGCTACATAAATCACATGTTCTTACTGTCTTTGTTTGGATCGAACTTTCATATGTAGCCACATGCAGCATCACAGATATATATTTACAACATATAGAGACAAAAGAGTGGTAGACAAATTTGTGTTCAAATAAAAACTGAAATGAAAGATGCGTGTGGTAAATAAAACTCGAGTTTGGAGGAGAAAAAGGGTAGAGACGTAGAGTGCCGTCAAGCCTATCTTAAGCAGGCAATGGTCCCCCACGCGGAGACATAGAGCTAGCCTCTCCTTTTCTTGTTAATAATATATAGCTTTTACAATCCAATTGATCATTTACTTACTCTTTCAACATCATCAAATTGCATTGCTATATTTATAAAAACAAGTAATAGATTACTTAATTTTTTTCAAAAATTATAGTAAAAATACAATCATAAACGAGCAAGACAAATTACTCATAATTGCTTTGCAATAAAAACACACGTACACGAAGCCTCACTTTTGCCTACTGGGGAGTAAGAGCAAGTTCAATGGTATATAGAAAATTTAGGAGGTGTTATTGGGGATTAGATTTCCAAAATTTTGAAAATCCACCATTATTGTTTTATGGATTCTTAAATCTTAAGTAAAATCATTGGTTTGAAGATTTTCAAATTCCATCTGAAATCTATTGTTATTGGAAAAGTTTAGTTTTTAATGATTATAAATCTATTAGAATCTAGAGTTATTGGTTTGATGGATTTCTCATAATTTTACTCATTAAACAAGATTTTGAGAATACGTAAGAGCATGTCCAATTGTGGTTAAATTTATAATCAGATTAAAATTAAATAAAAATTGGTTTAATTATGAAGAATCGAATCTTATTTAAGAGTTTTAAGGATTGGTTCTTACTTGCCATGTGTGACCGTGTGATTCGTCAATATTTTTTAGACAAGGAAAAATAATAAACATGCGTTGTACGCATTTTTCTTTTCATTAAATGCAATATATTTTTCATTTTATTCAATGTTTTATGTCTATAAGTTTTAAGAAAATAAATTCTACTTAAAATAAAATATTTTTCATAATTTTTCTTTTCATTAAGAGCCCCTAATAGGTGTAACATCCCAAAACCGAAATGGGGATTTTCGGTATGGGTGTCGATCGACACCACTGTTTCGGGTTATTTTTGGTTTGATTTAAATAGCTTGGTTTTGGCTAGGTTTGGGTGCACAACCCTAGGTTTCCGTATATAAGGGACCCAGCCGCAAGTTTTGATTGTTTTTGGAGCATAAATCATAAGAACGGAGAGTTTGAGAATCATTGGTGTTTGAGTGATTTAGGCTCATAGGAATTGTTTTCCTTAGGTTTTAGAGGCGTAGAAGCGATTGTATCAACGAGATTGTGGTGTTAGAGGCTTGAATCCGTAGGTTTGTCTCTGTTTATCGCTGTCTCAATTCAATTTTTGTTCATAGCAAATGTGAGTGCGTGATCGCAGGCTTGTCAAGCCATTAGCGCGGGTTAATGATCGTTGATATGCTTCTCTTGATGGAATGATGGTTGAATTGTGATGTTTATGTGGTTTTTGTGGTGTTTGTGTGCCTGTGGATTATGTTTTTTGTGCAGGTTTCGGTTGCGTTTGTCACAAGAACGAGCTAAGAGAGGAGAGGCTCCATCTGCGTTTTCTGCAACCAAGTGTCGATCGACACCTCTGTTGTGACACCCCGGTTTCATGGCATATATAGTATATGTGGAGAGGCTTAAAAGAATTGATTTGGCTACCTATATCACCAAAATGCACTTATCTTTTCGGTCACAGGCCTTGAGAGAATTCCAGAGTTAAGCATGATTGAGTTGGAGTAGTTTCAGGATGGGTGACCTACTAGAAAGTCATTTCCAGTACCGTGTGAGTGAGATCAAAATACGGGAAAAGAACGCGTGGTGATTTGCAGGGTCAGTAATCATGACTTCCGAGCCTCCCAGACTAACGCACCGAGCGTCAGAGAGTGTGGGCCCACGGGCCAAGAGTGGACGTGAAGCCCATGGATAAGGCAGTCAGGGCGTTATAAGTGGTAACAGAGCGAGCTCTGACAACTGTATAAGTCAGTTTGTCGGGGTAACGATCTTGGTATGCGCAACAAGGACGTTGCGATCTGTTAGTGGTGGTGATTGTGACACTCCAGTTTCAGGGCATATATGGTATATGCGGTATATGCTGAGAGGCTTAAAATAATTGATTTGGCTACCTATATCACCAAAGTGCACTTATCTTTTCGGTCACAGGTCTTGAGAGAACTCCAGAGTTAAGCGTGCTTGAGCTGGAGCAGTTTCAAGATGGGTGACCTACTGGAAAGTCATTTCCAGTACCATGTGAGTGAGGTCAAAACACGGGAAAAGATCGCGTGGTGATTTGCAGGATCAGTAATCATGACTTCCGAGCCTTCCGGACTAACGCACAAAGCGTCGGAGATTGGGCCCACGGGCCGAGAGTGGACGTGGAGCCCATGGATAGGGCGGTCGGGGCGTTATATCTGTTGTTCGTGTGTCGATCGACACCTAGCTTTAGTGTCGATCGACACCAGATCTTTTCATGCGCTGAATGTATTGAAGGTATTAATTGTTTGTTGTGGTTTTGATATATATAGCATGTAGACGGGATGATCGTCTCACTAAGTATTTATGATAATACTTACGCAACTCTTTGTTCCATGTGTTGCAGGTAAAAGGAATATGTGATCGCGGAATCATGGCGTAGGAAGAGATGATAGGATGTTTATTTTAGGAGTTGCATTTTAGTAGAACCTGGTATTTAGGTTGCTAGAAATGCTCGATTGATTTATTGGAATTAGAATTGGTTTATTTGAATTAAATTGTTTATTGGAATTATTTGGTTTATTATTTGATGGATTTATTCTATGAGAACTTCCGCATTGTGATTGTTGAATTAGTCGTAGAGAATTAATGTTTATTGGAATATTAATTTGGACTAATTAATTATAAAAAAAAACTTGGTTGTTTCAATACGATTCTACCATTGGAAGAGAAAAAAAATTTTCTTCTTAGAATTATTATAAATTGATGATGAAAAAATTATAATAAAAAATTTGGTAAGAACCCAATGAAGCGTTTCACCATTGAACATGTTCTAAAAAAACCATTAGAAATTACGATTTAGGGCTCACGGTGACTTCTTCTACACTTAGAGCATCTCCATCAATGGATCTCTAATTTTAGATCTTAGAAACATTTTTAATATAAATTATAATCATCAACTTTTAAGATCTCTAACAAAAAAATTTTAGTTTTATTGGCTTCCATTGGTGGATCTTAAAATTAGGGGATATTCACGCTGGAATCATGGTCGGCAGAAACTCGCCGGATTTGGTAGAGAAGACGGTGGATTTGGTGGAAAAACTCGCCGGAGATTCGAACGGCCAAAGGAAGACAAGTGAATATCCAAAAGACGAAGAGAAGAGCGACGGAGATCTCTGTTACACGAAAGAGGAGTGGATTTGCTTTCTCTCATTTCACGTTTTCAGGAGAAATCAGAGAAGAAGAAGTGATTTTTTTTTTTTTTAAAAGACACCAATCCAGAAACGACACATGTCCGGATCTTAAAAATCCAATTTAGGATCCAGGTCCATACTTTAAGCCCAAATACAAAATATTTTTCCTTTTTATAAATACTAAGAATTTCCTAAGACACCCTTAAGACTTGCTGATGGAGATGGTCTTAGGTGTGAACCTGAAGTTAAAGTTTATTGAAATTCTAGATATGAAGTTAAAGTAGATGTAGAGTTCGAATAAATACTTATAAAAATGGGATAATTGGTTGAATAACCATAAAAAAAAAAACTAATAAAGTAACCAAAATGAACCTATGTGGGTCCAATCTTAACTCATTATTTTAGGGGTTTTGGTTACTTTGTTAATTGAATTTTTTTTTTTTGGTTAATACACTAATTGACCCTATAAAAATATAGTAAACAGAGATAACAAAGTAATATTGTGTTTTCTGTAACCAAATTTATTTTATTGTATAATTTATTCAAAATGCGATCAAATTATAACAAATTAGTTCTTTCTTTCTCACTACAAGAACTTGAAATTTGATTTACATGTACGCGTGTAATATGCAAGTTCTTATTCTGTACACAGTATTACAAAATAGCATGTCATAAAATAATAAGACTTTATCGTTATTGAGCATTTTTTTAATAATTAAAAAACTAGATTTTGTGAATGCCAACAAAATTTGAACATATGTATTTATAAAACTGTATTGACATATAGGATCCCTTTTGGTATAGTTTTTGGATTATTGACTTGTATGATAAAATACCAAATAAAACTTTATTCTCTTTTTTGAACTTTCACATATAATAGTAATCGTTGAAATTAAATAAAGGATAGGATCCACGATATCGTGATGCATGAGCTTTCTCTCTCAACCGACCTTAATTCGCCATAAGCATACCCCTAAAGTAAGATATGATATAAGTATTTATAAGAAAGATAACTCATATTGGCTCTACCGTCCGGATGAATCCTTACCAACAATTATGCCTTTTCTTATTCACTTTGAAATGCTCGCTATTACTTTATTTATTTTATATTGAAATAACAATAAAAGTCAATTATGAAAGATCAAAAATAAATAAATTATTACAATAATCAGTTTATCACTTATCAGGATAAGAAAAGAAGGCCCCTTTGACACTGCGTACTTATAATGGCGGCTTTCCATTCGTTGCCTACTAAAAAAATAAAACCTACCCCGAAAATTATGATTTAAAAATTTACTATATGGACAAGTTTTTTTTTTTTTTTTTTTTTTTTTTTTTTTTTTTTTACTATATAGACAAGTAAAAGTGTATAAAAAGACACTTAGTTGTTTCAACTAACTTGGGAACTCTTTTTTTAAGTATTATTATTACATAAATATGGGTTATGCTAGTAACATCATAGACTATATTGACGAGTACAATCTTCTTGTTGACAAAAATATAAATTTGTATGCTACATGTCACTAGCACTAATAGATAAAACAAATTAAACATTTAAAATAACTTTTGAAATTAAAACATAATGTTTGGGAAAAGAAAATGATTTGCAACCGTTTGGACCGGCCCAGTCTATGACAAAAAAAAACAAACAGACAATGTATGCCCTTAAAGAAAAATGTGATTATTTTTCTAAATAAAGTTAAGTATTTTTTTATTTTTTGTGAAAGCAAAAAGTGTTGGAGATTTAAGTGAATAGTTGTAACCGTTCATATGAGGAGTTGCAACCATTTCTGTGAAAAGTTGCAACTACTGGATTTATGGTTTATTTTATCAACCATTGCAATCTTTGACATATTATAAAAGCTTTAGTGCAATCAAACAAATGGGAGATGATGAGAAAAAGATCACAACACACAAAACAAAACATATAAAATATATTTGTCTCTCTTGAATATTAGCCTAGAACAAGAGAAAACTTTGGTTGTCTTATCCTACAAGGGATTTCGTGTAATCCAAGGCTTTATTAAGGGTCGAAATACTCTTTAAAGAAAGTGCTCTCGTGCACGATTCAATCATTATCCAAGTTCATCGTTACGTTACGATCCCGGAGATACATCGACCAATAAAATTTCAGGCCTATTTCCCATCGTTCTATAAGGACCCACACGACGATCAATATACCGTTGGAAAGCCCCGACTCTCAGCTTTCCAGAGACACCAAATTCGTATCTATCGGAGTTCCGAGTAAAAATTTATTGTTGCTTCTGTAAACCGCGATTTACAACAAAAAGTCCATTATAAAAAAATTTTGGGCCTTTTCAAACTTTTTTAGAAAATATTTTTGTATTAAAAAAATTAGATCCTTAAATTATTAAGACATGGGATTGGAACCCGGACCGTCGTTCTTGGCGTCTCGCCTCTTAAGACGACCATGTCAATCGTATATGTTCTCTACTCTATAAAGAATCCAACAAGTAGGGTGGTCTTATGGGCGTGACTGGTTAGATTTTACACAAAAAAGTAAAGTCCCGTAAAATATTTTATAACAATTGTTTACCAATCAGACTTGAATTCTTTTAGTGAATCCCATAAAAGAATTACACCTTCTACAACTCTGGTTTTTTTGTATGTGCATGTTTCTTTTTCTTATAGCAATTTTCAAAAGGTTTTTGAAGACGTAGAATTTTCTCATAACAAAAAAACTTGAATTATTTTAGTGAATCCCATAAAAGAATTACACCTTCTACAACTCTGGTTTTTTTGTATGTGCATGTTTCTTTTTCTTATAGCAATTTTCAAAAGGTTTTTGAAGTCGTAGAATTTTCTCATAACAAAAAAATTACAAATACAGCGGAAAAATCTACTGTAAATTGATTATTACATTAATTTACTGCTACAGTCTAACCTATCATCTACTATGTTTTGGTGTTAAGAGAACTGGCTAAAACTTCTTCTCTCATTTACTTTACAAATAAATTCCATTCTTATTGTTTTAAGTTTCTAAATAACACTTTTCGTTTTTCTCAAGGTAAATGGTCAATTTTTGAAGCAAAATAAAACTGGTAGATTACAGCATTGAACATCAATGCATATTTAACGCACAAAAACATGTCAATGCATAGTATTTCTATCTCTTTTAATGGTCGGCATAGATTAAGTTGATTTATGTTTCTCTTTTGACCAGATGATAAAGAACAAAAAAACTAATAACCCACTATTAATAGAAAGTATATGTTATATTAGGTTTTTTCCCTTGTTTGTTTTGAATTGTGCACTATATTACCTCGCTTTGTTTATGTTAGTGGCGTGAGTATGCTTAGACCAAATTGGACATACGTGCGTTAAAACGATAAATACAAGATGAGATAGTAAATTCAACCACAAACTTTCTACAGAATAACAAAGAAACACGTAAGAAACTTTCATCTCAGTTTCACATTATGGACCCAAAAAAACCTTAACTGTATATTTGCCAATTGGATGTGCTTTTGGTAACGTCTTTGATTTTTGTTTTGATAACGCCTTTCATGGTTTGGTCAAAGACTCTATTGTGTTACGTTTGCTAAGTAGTGGGATCGGAAAATATGATCTATTATTTGTCTAGTATTTATCCGAAAATGATATATTCCAAAAGATCTTATGTTAGTCAATTGTTTCATAAACGTTAAACAATCACACTAGAACATCATCTCACGTATAGTATAATTAAACTTTAATATGTAGAATCAATTAAGCAAACATTCTTAAGAAAAGATGTCTCCAAGCTATGCCACACCAAAGTCCATACCAACTATGCCAATGAAAGCAACGAAAGTTGATTGCACAGTTTGCACTGTGCCCCCATTTCATTTTTGTCATTTAAAGAATGACAGATTCAATTAAAGATACTTTCAAACTATCAAATTCTGGTTTTTTACTCATAGTTTTTGAAGGGGATGCGTTTCGGTAATATTTTGTGGCAGATTCAAAAACAATGGAGATTATACACTTTTAACATAGTATAAAAGTTTCGAATTTGGACTTGTTAGGACTTCCATATATTACTAGTTGAGCTAACCAACGTTTATATAATTGGAGATACTTTTAGAAAATTTCTTTTAAAAGTTACTGTTAAAAAGCATTGTTCTAAAATACGATCCAAACCCCCGCGTATACGCTATACAATGTTCCACGCCCGACTAGCGTATGGCATCCGAACACTGTTAAAAAGCCATGCATCAATGATCAATGAGCAAGTGTTTTTTGTTTTTAAATGTATATTTGGTATTATAGACTCATGCTTGTTTTTTTTGAAGTTTTTCTCTTATTTTACTTCTTGTTTTTGATAAAAAATGAAGAAAAAAAAACTGTAACTCCCGAATATTTTTACGATAATAGAAAATAGATGAACTCTCATATTGGAAATGAACCATTATCAATTATAGATGTTTTTCATTTCCCATTTAGTTGTTTTTTAGAAGCATATGGAATAGAAATTCCAAGTAATATATATGTAACTATCAAGCTGGAAAATAATAAGTTATCGCTTTCATGAATGTCTGAAAAATTGTTGACTAATCCACTGTACAACATAAGCATACGGTCTTATTGGCAAGCCAAAGTCGTCAAAGACCATACCAATCGTGGAACCTATCTCACATCTTTTTTTTGTTATTTGGTCGTCATCTCACATCAATTTTTTTGTCAACATGGCCCATTTAACAATTTTCTCGTGAAAGAGTATAGTCGAATTCCTACGGAAAAAACCGGGTAAGTAGAATGTATGAATTCTAAAATCTAGAAAACAAAATAATATACTTCTCAAACAGCCTGACCTTTTTTTTTCAACCAACCTTGCTTCTAAACCACTATCACAAGTATCAAAAGCCTAGATAATGATGCTGATCCAATGTGGGTAACATACTAGATAAGAGTTGACTCCGAAAGTTTTCTATTCTCACGTTTTCCTTTTAACGTAAGAAAAGAATGATTCTAGATTGTTTAAAACACGTTATTTGTACATGTCTCGTTCATTTTGCAAGCACATATTTAGTTTATAAGCATACGTTGACTGGTCAAAGCTGTACGTGCGTATCAAAATGGTGGTCCTATTGCACTTGAGATTTCTGAAAGAGGACACGTACGGGTCTATTACGTACGTCAATGCGTTATGCAGAAATCTCATCATGCTTTGTCGATCCTTGGAGATTGAAAATATCTTCCTTTTTTTTTTTGGTCATAAAAAAAAAAATCTTCCATCTTTCTATTTTCTTCCAAAACGTGCAACAACAATTATGCAAGAATCTAAAATGACTAGTCAAAAAGCAGTGGATGTTGGTCTAGTAGCTTTCTCCTCATAAAAAGTGGGAATATTAAGATCCCTAGTTTGAGTCACTTGGGAAGAGGGAGATTTCCAAAAGAAATTGACTAAAGACTGACTCCGGATCCACGGAAGTTAATGTTTTGGCCCGAACTTCAAGATTTTCAAAAAAAAAAAAAGCTATTACTCTTGACAATTGGCACATAAATAAACAGTTTAGAGCCTAGCTAGGTTTTTAACCCTTTGACGCTATCTTTATGTAGACATTGAAACACATATGGTGGAAACTATAGTAGCAATATATCACATGCATGTGACGCAAACCTATATTCAAATAATTGCATGCATTTTTTTTTACTTGGGATGGGACGAGAAATGACAATCATTGAATCAACGCAACAAAACCTAAATAATTGGTGCATAAAAGAACCATATATACATGATGATGATAGACCTAAAACCTACGCAAGAATAGAGAAAGCAGACGACAAATTTCAGTGGAATTTAGGTATAGAGAAAGAGAGGTGGGAAATTCCGAAAGAACGATAACTGGAATGGCTATATAACGAGGGGAAAAAAAATGAGATACAAGGAATAAGATTGATAAGATAAAAAGGAAATGAAATATGATGTATTTTAAATGTATGATCTGAATATTAGGCCCAGTTTACTAACGAGTAAATGAGTAGCTTAGGATGTGCAATTTAGATAGGTCAATGCATTCTGAAGAATCATAAGAAGAATATGATTGTATTATTGGACCCGGGTATCGGATCCTTTCCAATGATAATTTTTTTTTTGAATTATAGACAGTTTCCCCAAAGACTTTCTAGGCCCAAGAGACTAATTTGTGTCGTCAATGCCTAAATGTTAATTCCCCCGTGGCTTCCAATGATAATTTTGATTTAGCACTTTAAGCAAGTTAACTTTGATAAATTTAAAGCGTAAAACAGGAGTGGAAATTATATAAGTATAAAAATTTCTGATAGAACTACAAATCGTGGCATTATACAGTGCACTTTGATTTTAATCATCTTGAACAACAAAGCGTTTCTCTAGAAAAAAAATGAGAACAAAAAGATCCCTAGTAATTGTATTGACAAAGAAAGAAAAATAGGGTACATATTGTAGACTCCTTTGGAAATTATTTATATGATTTGATATAAAAGAGTTTCACTTTTACAAAAACGAAAGGAAAAAAAAAACGTTTACATAAGTAAACAAATGAGTGAAAGTTTGATCATAGATATGCCGAATCTAATGCAAAGACTATATTGGCCAAAATTAGGGTCGCTAGCCACCGACAGATTCAAAAATTGTCGTCAAAGATTAGCGGAGTTGAATGTTTTTTTTTATATGAAGTTTCAACAAAGCAGCTGCTTTTGCATATTAAGTTTCAAAAGAAGCAGCTGCTTTATTGTTGTTATGGCCATGAAGATATCTTCTACGTATACTAAGACTCCAAATTAGTACTTAGAGAGACAAAGAAATAAATTTAGAGGAAGAAAGTCATAGAAGTGGAACTTGCATTGCTCAAAATACTTGGATTAGCTTGTATGATATAAGGGATTACACCAATTTATATAGAATTATGCTGGTCATCGACATCTTTCCACACTTCTTTAAAATCTTCTAAATGTTCTATTATATTCTCTCAAGTGTTAAATTATTCTAGAAAATGGGCAAAGAGAAAGAGGTTGCAAACATTTTCTTTTTTGTGATAACCGAGAGGTTGCAAACATGGTTAAGTGTTTACGGACGAACCCCAATGTCTTTGCCCATTTAACATTTTATCCCGCAAAGAAAACTAGGTGGTGACATTCTCTCCCACTTGACTCGTTGGCGCCTTCGTCATTGCGGGTATCTCAATCTTTGTTCCTCAAATTCCCCGAGTCTTGATCCAAATGCACTATACTTTCTGACTAGGGTACGGGTTCATATCCCGGCCAGTTGGCTCCAACTCGTCTACAACATGTTTAACTCTCGGACTCCCTTGGACATTTTCTCCTTTGTTCTTCTCGGTTTGACGCTTTTTGAGGTTACCTCACATTTTCCCCTTTTACAAGGGTCATCTTTAATAGCTCGAGTTTGAACATGATAAGCTTAATCGTAAGCTCACAGTAAAGTGTAAGGATAGTAAATAAGGGATCGATCCAAGAAGGTCAAAATGTCACACAAAAATCTATGATAATATGAATATAGATTAATTAAGACACATTGTTTGTGTGGTTCTTTTAAAACTAAACCACATCAACACAACAAATTTGAGCAATCAATAAATGATGATTAAATGAGAAAACAATAATATCAAGGCATCCAAATCATACCGAAGATATTAAGACCATCTAGGACTCAAATCACAAAATTAGAACACTTTTCTAGAAAAAATCATTTAAGTAATGTCTCTAAAGTCTATGAATTTTTAAACCAACATTTTGAATTCGAAGAATTGAAACAAGTATCAAGTCTAATACTTCTCACCTCGTGCCTTCTTAAGTCACTTCAAACACGGTTTATATGGCCGCTTTTTCCTCGCATATGTATTGGCTCGTGTTTTAATCGTTCATTCACTATTCATAAACGAAAATGATTTCAGTATACAGATGTTATAGTTTACATCTTTAGAATTTGTAGATGCTATATAATGTGTTCTTTAAAACTCTCGATTTCGCCATCTAAGTATGCACCTATATTCAGCACTCCAGCCCATCTGTTCTTCTTAGTTTGGGCAAAGAAGTGTGGATCCCAAACTTATAAGCGTTATGGACTTGCGTTGTCTTCTAATACATTTGAGTACCATCTAAAACAAAACGATGGTTATATTTCTACTTACAAAACAAAATAAACACATCTTGCTTCAAGAAGGTACATTTCACTTGTAGACCAACTATCTAAGTTCTCTTTCAAAAACAACTGTAGATCAAACTATCTATATAAGCTAATATACAACAGTTTACCTTAAATCCCAAAATTTCTTCAACTTGCTTTGGTAAATCATATTCTCTTACGGATCGCTCACCGGAAGAGATCTTGGAATGACCACATTATGAATCTTGCAAAGATATCGGATTCCAAGAACTCAATGTGAGCAGCACGTCCGATGAATGAGTTCAGGTTACGTCCATACAAGGTCGTATCGAAGTTGACATCGCAGCGCATGAACACCCTTTGCTGATGCGGCGCTTCAGGGGACGGTCCACGCATTTGGTCCATACAATTGTTCAGCATTTCTAAAAAGGCGATTCCTCTTTTCGTACTGTCGAATGAAGCTGGTTGGCATGATTCGATTCTTGCTGAGTGATATGGAACATAACCATCCTGCATTATACACATGTTTCTGTGGTTTATATCGCCCCGAAACAGAATTACATTTCACTGTCAGGATATAAAAAAATAGCATTCGCAATTATTATACTTATTAAATCTAGCATAGTTTATTCATCTATGACCAAAATATTTCCACCTCTACAGTTTTTCTAACTAAAATCTAAAACTATATTATAAGACGATAAACTCCAGCGTAGTTATGTAAACCCGTGTATGTTGAAGTGATCATGGCATCAATAGTTAGTAAAAGTTGTCATTTTAATATATTTCTCCATCTTTCCATCCACAAGGACCAAACTGCTTCACCGATCAACTGTAAACGTACCTGAGGGGACGATAGGAGAACTATATTTTTGAAATTTTCCAACGTCTTTTGCTGAAACGGATATAAATTTGATGTTAGAAACGAACAACAAAAAATCATGGTGAATCTGAAGACAAATTGAGATCTTTTTCTCTACCTTGCAGAGTTTGTAAAAGAATGTATGTCGGATATCAGGATCATCTGTGAGTGTAAGCTGATGAATAACCTGTGTACTCTTTAATTTCTTCAGGAGCCAAAGCCCGGAATTAAACAAGGAGTTTGTACTATACAAATACCCCAAGTGTGGACCCGAAAGCGATAGATATGTGTGTAGAAACTTCCTATATGGTTCCATTAAACTATCTGAAACAACAAAAGCAAAAAAAATCACATAAACAACGTAACAAGACTAAAACTCATCCAACGTTAACCAGATTTCTAAGAATGTTACCTGCAATTGCTGTTCTGATGATGACGTTACCAATGGAATGTCCAACAAAACTTAATTTGATGCCTTTTAAATGCCCGTGTCTCGCATATCTATCCTTTTTCCTCTTAAGGAAAGAAACAACTTCGTGTGCGAGCCTCTGTCCCATTTCCCTGAAATCGCCATGTGTTTTGTCCTCATTTGCCTCAGACATGAGAAACTCTATCTTTGGATCTATCAAAAGCCACTGATTACGTACAAGCCTTAAGTCTAAGTGATGCCCCTACGTTAAGAAACATGAACAAATTCTATCGAGTGAGTGAAAGAACAAATCGAGAAGGGACCAACCTAGCGAATGAGATACTTGCCTGGAAACCATGCACAAAAACAACGATTTTTAGTTCACAGCCATTTTGCTGGGAGTTGGTAGTTTTAGTGTTTTCCACTTCAACGTTGTGCACATTAACCGGGCTAGAATCAAGCATATCCACATGTCTCAAGTACGAATTATCACTTAAAGTGCGTCTTGGTGCATTCAAAACACGTTCAATTATAATAATAGGAACCCGCATAGGATCTCCTAGTATATGCATGTCTTGTATTGACCGGTTATTAATCTGCACCAACAAAATGCATTGACACAATAATTAAACAGCTTATAAAGCCAACAGGGAACTAAAATCGAACAGAGAACAAAACAAACCCGCATCTGCGCAATACTTCGACGGTGAAGTTCGGCACGATTAGCAGCAAGTTGAGCAGGCTGCATCAGAGCAAAACTTAGATGAGTCAGACTTGTATATTCACAAAATTTGGTAAACAGAGAAAACAACACTAGACTCACATCGTTTAACTTCAACACACTCAAGGCCCTTTTGTGCGCACTCTGGTTTAAGATATCCGTCATTCCACTATTTATAAAATGATGAGGCATTTCAACTTTAGAGTACACCATCCATATTGACCATTCAGCTCTCCGGTCTCTAGTCCAGATATCACGAAGATATTCCAGTATTTTTGTGTTATTATCCCTATAAAGGACACAAAAGATAAATGCTTAAGAAACCATCTTGGCATGCAACATAATTTAAGTCCAGAGGAATTACCGGTGAAATCCGAGAAACGTGTTCCAAAGATAATGTAGCTGAGTGCCCAGTAAGTGGAAAAGACGAGATAGCTGATCCTTCGAGAGTTCATGAAGCCAGTCATCGCTTGCTAAATCAAATGTGATATTCAAGTTCTGAGGCCAAGAGAATGGAGAAATAAGTAGAAGAAGATGAAACAAAATAGTCTATAAAAACCAGTCAGCGTCAAAATAAAGCAAGGACCTCAAGACTGTTTTGTTCCTTGCCTTGTCCTGAACCGTCAACTGTTGAATGAGATAACTGAACATTGTTCATATTTGATACAAAGTCAGACAAGTCAACTGATTGATCAATTGCCTTGCTAAGTCTTTGCATTTCCTCGAGTAAAATACCGCGAGCTCCAAGTAATGCTTTAACAAATGACACCAGTTTCTTGTCAGCAGAAGCAAGCAGACCAAGTGCCTAGTAAGTTAACAAGTTCCAACCAATCAAAAACTAGACAAAATCAAAAGATTAAATTACTGAATCAAAACTTCAAAACCACTTACTTTTTTGAAAGATTGAGCAGTGCCGGCATTGACAGTTTTACTATTACCTACGCCACTGCATCAAACAAATTGAGATATCAACTAAATAGAAACATAAACTTAAGCAGACAATACATAAATTATGTCGAATCCAAACTTTTTTTTGTCAAACCTTAATAGATTTACAGGTCGCCTGTACGCAGCAGATTTCAGTACACTGATGTGGACACTCACATCGACAAGAACCGCATGAAGTGTATCGAAATGCACTGGACAGTATGAATGCAAGCCTGTAAGAGCTTTAGGCGGAATACGAAACTCATGTACAGCAGTAGGCAAAGCATCTAAATGCTTCACCGATGAATTATCCATAGAAGGAGCATACATGAGCTCAAATTTCAATATAGCAGCAGATGTAGCTAACCCCTGCATACCCATAATCAATTCACAACCTGGTAAATGCAATATCCTCGTATCTCAACAACATAAATTCTGAATTTGTCAGAACGCGTAATAAGTAGATATTGCTACCTCATATCTTGGGAGTGGCAGAGTAAATGAGATCATCATACACAGACGAATGTCCTGCCTTGCATATTTGACGCGGAAGGGCTGTGTTAAGAAACTATTATCTTTATCATCTATCCTCCACACTCCATATGAGGCACTAGGGCCGGATTCAGGAGCTGTAACAAACACAAATTCTCTATGTCTAATTATACTAAAAAAAAAAACTCTCTTATGAGGCACTAGGAACATAACTAATACATAAGAAAGCAATATAGCACCTTCATATTGAACGACCCGAGAAGGAATTCCACGAGTTATGTTATCGCTACCCTCCCATCTCATGGTGATTTTTATTTGATACCATCTGAGACATTTAAATTTTTTTAAGAAATAATCATACAAACTTAAATCAGAGAAATATAACTAACAAGCTCCATACCCTTGTTGAAATAGATCAAGGTTATGAAACCTGTGGATATAAATCGCGATTTCTTGAACCGTGTCAACCATGAGTACCGGCTTAACCTTTGCTATGAAAGGCTTCGCATCAAGCGTCTTTGCTTGTCTTCTCCTTCTGCTGAATCCAAATAACCACGCAAGACGGCGTAACATATGTGAACGAAAACGCGGTGCACTCACATCACTTTCTTAACCATTGTTAGTGTTTTCCTCAGGACAAATATTATCCTCAACTTAGTATTAGCCATCTCTTAGCAATCTCATAATTAGATCCTTAAATTCTTTCACTTTGGATGAACCACACACTAACAACACCTGCAGATACAAGATAACCACATTTAGCAACACTATCAATATAAGTACTCCACTATCGAATTTCGGAGATTATTGGGTTCTTAAAAAAAGGCAAGATTAGGTCTGAGATCAAAGCTAATGAAATTGAAATCATATCAAAAATACCCAAATCGGTGCAAAACATTTCTCTAAATATAACGTGAAAAAAAAACGGAAACTTTATCGAACAAAATCTTTCATCAAAATGCAAAACATGAATCGCAGAGCAGAGGAAGACCTGTATTAAGGTCTGAGATTCAAATCTGACGATTTACAGATTTTCTAGGGCTCAGCTTCTGGGGAAGGAACAATCCGACAAAGACTGAAGATAACAATGTGTAGAAAAAGAAGAAAACAGAGGATCTGGGGAAAACTAGAAATGATGGTACAAGAATATAATTTCGTTTGGAGCAATTCGAGGATTTTTAATTTAGTCAGATTTTATTATAAATTTGTCGGGTAAAGGACATTGAATGTTCATACGTAAGAGAGACCTCCTCGATTTGACCCGCCAAATTTCGGGTAACTTGACAAATTTGTGTTGGGCTTTACGTAACACTTAATGGGCCATAAGTTTCTGCCCAAACCATAGTTAAAACTACGGTTTCATTTTTAACTACCCTAAAACAAACCTAGTCACAACTCACATATTTACCGAGAGCTACGGTTTGATTGCTTTGGTGCGGTGTTAGTCAGTGTCTGGTTCCTCTAAATCCTTGTCATTCGGTCGCCTTTCTTGTTTTGGATTAGTCTTTCGGATCTCTTCTTTTGAAGATTTATTGTACTTACGTATTATGTTCTGAATAATAATCAGATGACAAAAGAAAATTCTTAATGTATGTCAGTTTATGTAATTCTTTATGTATGTCAATTTATGTAATTCTTTATGTATGTAGTCTTTATGTCAATCAGATGACAAAAGAAAATTCTTACGTAATACTCTAGTAGTCTTTATGTATGTCAATTTCACGAAATTATTAGGCATACACATAAAATATAATTAAAAAAAACATGCATGTTCATTTATGTTTTAAGTGTTTTTCGCAAAAAAAAAAATGGAGTAATCGAAATCGTTTTCCGATGATCATTACAAAATTTTATTTCGTCATCGCATGAGATGAATATTATGGCTCCGATTGGTAGCATGTGGTACCAAAGTTGAGTTATACATCAACAATAACACATTATAATTCAAACTCCAATTAAAAAAAAAGTAGTTGAATTCATGATTGGTAACATTTTTGAGTTAACTATGAGTTACACCCATAACTCAATCTTAACTCATGGTAACTCATATTACCAATCAAAGCCTATTAAATACTTTCAATCTACTGCAATATGAAATGCAGAATGTACATTATTAAACAAAAACATCTATACCTACATGCTCTCGTAAAAACATACACTACAAGAAAACAAGGGGATTTCCGACGGCCAAAACCGTCGGAAATCCGTCGGAATAAGGGTGTTTCCGACGAATTTCCACCGTTGGATCTATCTCGTCGGAAATTGAAGATCCATCGGAAATCCGTCGGAAATTTCCGACGGATTTATGACGGATTCCGTTACCGTATACGGATACCGTATCCGTCGGAAATTTCCGGCGGAGAATTTCTCCTCCTCCTCCTCCTCCGCCGGAATACCGTATCCGTATATGGGAAATACGGTATACGGTTACGTATTTCCGACGAATTTATGACGGATTTCCGACGGATTCCGTATACCGGATTCCGTATACCGGATACCGTATACGGATACCGTATCCGTCGGAAATTTCCGATGGATTTCCGACGGAATGTAAAATTCGGACATCCGTCGGAAGTCCGACGGATATTACGTCCGTCGGAATATCCGTCGGAAATCCCCTTGTTTTCTTGTAGTGATATGAGACAATCACAAATAAAATTCTTAAAACGGAATAACGAAATGAAGTGTTGAGTTTAAAAGATTTTATATCAGTATATCAGATTCCATATATTTTCGTTTTCATTTGATATTTGAGATATGGCATTTTCGGAAAAATAAATGTACGTGTACTCCATGTCCAAAATTCCGATTTATCCTAAAATGATATCTATGAAAATTGATATGTAGTAGTGTATGATTTAAATTTGTATATGGACCATTGTAGATTCTTTCACAATTGTAAGCAAACGCATGAACCTATCGAAGAACATAGTGTTAGAAAGAGACGCATCTTTTTGTAAAGCTTATAAATGGAGAAGATCGTTAGCATCACGAGTGGCATCTTCATTTCCTTACTCAAGTCTTCTTGTTCTTTCCAAGCGCAGAAACCTAATATTCCGTTTGGATGCTTTTTTTATGATGTCATTTTATGAATTTTAGTAGATAAGAATGTGTATTCATTTAATTAGCCCATAAGATGATATTTTTGTTGAAATTTGATTTTCATGACGAGATAAGAAAAGTCTTATATTCCTGTTGAAATCAAATATATATAATTAATATACATTTAAATTAGGAAATTCAAATGGTATAATAGACGAAAAGCATCTCAAGCACCCAAATTTGGATCCGAATCTATTTAACATCTCTATGTAGATAATAGAAATTGTTAGCAGAATTCAAATGTACTTTACATGCAAGTATGAAATTCCCAACTTATAATGATGGATTAAAAACAGGAAGCTTGGTGGCAGTGTTTTTATTTCTCACTAGGCAATGTTTCTTTCAGTGGAATTTTTTTTTTTTTTTTTGGTCACATGTTTCAGTAGAATTTATAAACTATAAGTAAGCCATTAAATTGGTTTTTGGTGTTGTCATTTTATTGAGTACAAATTCGGCTGTAATAATGAGCAATGGGACTCAGCATTTTCTTTCTGTCTACTTCTAGCAATTATGTGGCACACACTTAGCGTCAGCGAACCCTTTTTCTAATCCATAAATCCGAAAGAAAAAAATGCAACTAAAACCTACATACATTCCCAAGTGACATGTGAATATTTCATTATCCGATAGAAAAAACGTGAACTAATCGAATTAATAGTACGATTTATATTTCTACCTTTTAAAGTTGGGTTTGCTGTATTTAAAAGGTTGCCCATATTTCTATTAATGAATCAAACACTCAAACCTAAGATTCCGATAAGGCAGTTTAGATAATCCATATTCTATTAATAAACTTTTCTGGTCCGGAGTCGGGCTAATGTTAAAATTAACAAAATTCGATAAAATGATAAGATAATAATTTTTTTGAAACTTCTATGTAAAATATGGTCTCAATAACAGTATGAATTAATAATCATGAATTTATATATATTTTTTTAATTTTATTGAAACTTTCATATAATTTGTTTCTTTTTAAAACTGGACTCTTGTGGTAACCATTTTTTTGTCAACGTTGAGCCACAATTGGTCTGCTCATTAGCCTAATTCGTTCATTAATTTGGCAGAGAGACTCGATCTCGGGGGTGATGGTGCCTTCTTTCGGTGGACTTACGTCATGCCACTAGACTAAGGTCACTTCACTGTGGTAACCATTTTCTTTTTTTTTTTGCACCAAAAACTTATAGTGTAATTGTTTCAATTTGCATTCCTAAATCATAAGAGTTTAAGACTCGATTAATGTTTCATTACGCGTAACTAATTTGGGTATTATTATCTCGTATTTATCTTTATTGAATTGCAACTGTAATTTCTTCTTACCTATAAATTTTGGAGTATGTATCATTTTCATCCGAATAGTCAAGTAGACTATTCACATCTATTCTATAATGATAACCAAGATTATTAGTATAATATGAAGGTAACATAAATATGTAAACATTAAAATATATAAATATTTGAATAAATTATTTTTTTAGAAGAATTTGTATAAATTTTATGATAAAGTTTTCATTTTAGATAAAAAAGTATTTTTTAACAGAATATGAAACATAAAATCTCTCTTTATTAATTTATCGATAAATTAGTAACTCTCTAAATTAATAAATTTTCAAAGTCCCAACAGTATTAATTTATTGAGGTTTTACTGTATGTGGATTAATCATACGTAGTTTATAATAAGTAAATATTAATAATTCTATACATGATAAATGTAACATCTCGAAACCAATTTTTGTGATTTTGGTAGGGGGGTCGATCGACACCAGTTATTTCAGATTGTTTCGGTTTGATTTCATTTGTCGCAGTTTGGGTCCTTTTGGGTGCGCAACCCTAGGTCATCCTATATACACTACAAGAAAACAGATATTTCGCGGCTGCGTTTTGCGACTAAAGAAGTAGTCGCTAAATCTAGCGACTGTTTTTCGACTAATTTGCGACTCACTTGCGACTATAGAAAAGCAGTCGCCAAAACGTCGCAACTTAGCGACTAAAATATTTCGTTGCTAATTAGTCGCTAAATAGCGACTATTTCGCGACTATAACGTAGTCGCAACGTCGCAGTCGCAAAATAGTCGCAAATTAGCGGAAAAAATAGCGATCAAACTCGGTGGGTTGCTATTTCGTGACCAATTAGCGACTAAACCCGAGTCGCAAAACTTCAGTCGCAAAATTAGCGACTAAATAGCGACTGTATATTGTAGTCGCAAAAAAAATCCACGTTTTATTCGTCCCAAATTAGGTATACCCGTTTTTGCGACTGTATATCGCAGTCGCTAATTCAGTCGCAAATCAGTCGCAAAATAATCTATAAATACCCACGGCTCATTCATTCTCCCATTCACTCCAAAATCATCTCTCTCTCTCTCACGTTGCAAACACAAAAAATTATTAAAAAAAAAAAACTTTGAAAAAAAAGAAAAGCTTTTTGAAAAACAAATGTCTGAAAATTATAATAGTCGGGAGTGGATGTATAAAAGGTTTGATGAAGCAACATGAAATTTTTCGCCAGAGTTCATAGCGGGGGTGGATAATCAATTCATGCCATTTGCAAATAGTCAGCCTGTTGCACAGAGTAATGACGGTAAGTTTCACTGTCCTTGTAGTGTTTGCAAGAACGAGAAATTTATTATGCCGGGAAGTAGAGTTTGGAAGCATTTGTATAAAAATGGATTTATGGCTGATTATTACGTTTTGTACATGCATGGAGAAGAATTTGATTTTAGTTTAGGAACGAGTAATAATGTTGATACGACGTGGGTAAGTGGGAGTGTACCAGTGGGTAATGTAGTAGAAGATAGATATGTGGATATGGTGAATGATGCATTTCGTGAAAACGTTAATTTGGATAACTATAATCAGTATGATAGTTACGGAATGTAGAAGAACATGATAACTATCAGAATGTAGAAGAACCTTCACATAATCATTCAAAAAAATTCTACGACTTGTTAGAAAGAGCGCAAAATCCGTTATATGATGGTTGTCGTGAAGGGCACTCGCAGTTATCCTTAGCTGCTCGAGTCATGCAAGATAAGGCAAATCATAATATGAGTGAAAGGTTAGTGGATTCGGTATGCGGAATGCTTAGAGAGTATTTACCAGAAGAAAACCATGCAACGGGTACACATTACGAGATAGAAAAATTGCTACGCAATTTAGGCCTCCCATATCATACAATCGATGTTTGCATTAACAATTGTATGATTTTCTGGAAAGAAGACGAAGTGTTAGATAAGTGTCGGTTTTGTGAGTCACCAAGATGGAAGACTAATAAGCAACGTCGTAGGAACAATGTACCATATAGTCGTATGTGGTATATGCCTATTGCTGATAGATTAAAGAGAATGTATGAGAGCGAGAAGACTGCAGCGGCAATGAGATGGCATGCCGAGCACCAGACAAAGGAAGGAGAAATGTGTCATTCGTCTGATGCGGCAGAGTTGAAATATTTTCAAGATCGACATCCCTAGTTTGCCTAAGAAACTCGTAACGTGTATCTTGGATTATGTACAGATGGGTTCAATCCATTTGGCATGTCTAATAATCACTCGTTGTGGCCTGTGATATTGACTCCATCTAATTTACCCCCTAATATGTGTATGGATACGGAGTACTTATTTCTTACAATTATGAATCCAGGGCCAAATCATCCACGAGGTAGTCTGGATATATTCCTTCGGCCTCTCATTAACGAGTTAAAAGAATTGTGGTCAACTGGAGTCAATGCATACGATGTTTCCTTGAGTCAAAATTTTAATCTAAAAGCGGTGTTGTTGTGGACGATAAGCGACTTTCCAGCGTATATCATGTTATCAGGATGGAGCCCCCATGGAAAATTGGCTTGTCCAATCTGCAGAGAAGAAACAAAGTCTTTTTATCTGCCGAATGGAAGAAAGACGAGTTGGTTCGATTGTCACCGAAGATTTCTACCTCATGATCATCCACTGAGGAAAAATAAAAAAGACTTTTTGAAGGGAAAAGACGCTAGGAACGAGTATCCACCTGAGTCTTTGACTGGTGCGCAAGTTTATTCCTACAGTTTGCGTCCTGTAAATCCACCGAAAACTAAGGATGTTGGTGGAAACGGTCATGAAAAGAAGAAGCCTGGGTTTGGGAAGAAGCATAACTGGCACAAAGAAAGCATATTCTGGGAGCTCCCGTACTTGAAGGACCTCAATCTTCGACATAATCTTGATGTTATGCATATAGAGAAGAATGTTTTTGACAACATCATTAAAACTCTGATGCGCGTGAAAGGTAAATCAAAAGACAACATCCCTTCAAGATTGGATATTGAAAAATTCTGTTCTCGGCCGCACTTGCATCTTGATAGTGAAGGTAGAGCTCCTTTCCCCGCCAACTCATTGACAGACGAAGCCAGAACAAGTTTATTGGAATGTGTCAAAAATGAGATCAAATTTCCAGATGGTTATGCATCAGACTTAGCTAGTTGTGCTGATATGGATAATGCAATTTTTTCTGGGATGAAGAGTCATGACTGCCATGTTTTTATGGAGCGGCTATTTCCATTTATTTTTGCAGAACTCCTACAACAGAACGTCCACCTCGCATTAGCAGGTACAAAATAATTTTAATTATATGAATATGCAATACGTAAATGTGATTATAGTATTTTATATATTAATAAATTATGGTTTTATTATAAATATTGTAGGTATCGGAGGATTTTTTCGTGACTTATGTTCAAGAACTTTGCAGACAAATCGCGTCCAAATTCTAAAGCAAAATGTAGTTTTGATCATATGCAACTTGGAAAAGATATTTCCACCATCCTTTTTTGACGTGATGGAGCACCTGCCTATACATCTCCCCTATGAAGCTGAATTAGGTGGCCCAGTGCAATACAAATGGATGTACCCTTTTGAAAGACTTTTCAAAAAATTGAAAGGGAAAGCAAAAAACAAAAGATTTGCAGCAGGATCGATTGTTCAATCATATCTAACTGAGGAAATAGCTTATTTCACAGAGCATTATTTTGCCTTGACTATTCAAATGAAATCAAGGTAAATTAAGCGTTATAGATATTCCCATATGGGGATGACATATGCTATATATTGTAAATCTCTTTTAACTATTTTGGCCAGGTTAACAAGATCCACTGAAGTCCCCACATATGATGCTCCTGGAGTACCTGACATATTTACTCACGTTGGTCGTCCAAGTGGCCAAATGCATGAATTTTGGCTTTCAGAGGAAGACTATCGATGTGCCCATGCATATGTTTTACGAAACTGTGATTATTTTCAGACATTTGAGAGGTATAATGTAGCAATATTTAACTTACCTTTTAACATAATCCACTAATTAAGTGTCCCATTTCCTTGTTTGTCTTAAACAGTATGTTGGAGGAGTTTATTGCTGCAAAATATCCTTATCTTTCTGAAACTGAACTCTCCGCGAAAAGAGCTGACGAATATCATTTATGGGTGAAAGAATATGTATGTCTGAATAATATTCTTAAGTTTGTTTATCTTATATATGTATGTATATCTACTATATATTTGATATATATTGTCTATCTATATGTAGGTTACGTATTGGAACCCCACACATCCTTTTCTGGTTTGGGTTCAAGAGATAGAGCATGGAATTGTGAACAAGGCTAGAAGGTGGCCTATGTATTTTACAAGAGGATATTTGTTTCATACGCACAATCACAGCGAGGGACGAAAGACATGTAATTATGGTGTATGTGTTAAAGGAGAGAATTATAGTGATGCATCTGATGAAGCTGATTTCCACGGGATCTTAACGGATATAATAGAGCTCCAATACGAGGGGTTGGTTAATTTGAGAATCACCTTCTTTAAGTGTGACTGGTACGACCATGTTGTCGGTAGAGGCACTCGGAGGAGTAATGCTGGCGTTGTAGACGTTCTTTCATCGAGAAAGTACAATAAAAATGAACCATTTATTCTAGATCAGTATGTTCATATATATCTCTATATAATTTGATTGAGTTTTCAAGCAGAGCAAGTATGTTATATCCCGTACCCATACACGAAGAAACCTAAGCATTTGTGGCTCAATGTTGTTAAAGTGAACCCGAGGGATACTATTTTGGGAGAATATGTCAACACAGAACCGATTCTTTTGCAACAAGAAAACGATGATCCTGTAATGATAACTACAATTGAAGATTTCACAGTTGAAAATTTGCAACATCGAGTAAAGCCAATCAATCTCGATTACGAAGTCGGAGATGCGGATCCAGAAGACGAGTTCATGTGTAATGATTTGTCTTCCGATGATGAAGAACCGTACTAATGTACTTAAACTCTTGTTTTTTTAATGTATTTTGTATAATAAACATGTTAATTATGTTGATTTTCTAAAATAAACATCTTTATTATGTTAATTATTAACAATTTTAATTACGTTAATTAGTTTTTATCAATTAAGTTAAAAAGCCCGCCAAATTGTTTTCCCAAATTACAAATTCCCCCTAAAAATTTGACCCAAAAAATGTGGCCCCGTAAAAATTCCCCCTTCTGAGAGTATAACCCTAATAACCTCTTAACTCAATTCCTCATTTCTTCTCCATTCTCTCTCTCGAATTCCTTCGCAAAATATCATTTCTTCTAATTCTCTCTGTCGATTCCTTCTCTCAAATCCTTCTCTCAATTCCTTTCTTCTAATTCTCTCTCTCGATTCCTAATCTCTCAGCCACTAAATCTCGATGACGAATCGTGGAAGAGGGAAGAAAGTTGCCCGAGGAACAGGAAGTGGAGGACCAGGATGAAAAGGAGGACCACGAGTAGCCACTACACCGATGACGCCGCAGACCTCACCGCTACCCAGTATAGTTTCACTCCGGCGCTGGAGACCTCTCCGCCACCGCCTCTCAATCTCTACCAGACTCAACTCCACGTCCGCCACTTTCCACTGCCAAACCACCTCTTCCAAACTCCGAACTCAGCTCCAGGTCCCTCCACCACACCTCAAGGTCCCTCCTCGAGTCCTTTGTTTCCTGTTGTGTACTTGATTTGTTTCTCAGATTAGTTTTTTATTAAGTCAGGCTTGAGTTTAGAGTTTAGTTTGTTGTGTTTGTGCTGCTTGTAGCTTATGTTTGATGTTTGTCTGATTAGGATACAAACGAGTTTTCATTGCAAAGTACTGATTTGGTTGTTGTGTCCATCTTTCCTGTGAATGTCTTGCTTAGTTTTGTTAATTTATCTTGTTAATGTTTTTCTCCATGTTCGTATTTTCTTATTGTAATGTTTAAGTGTTTTTTAGCAATAGAGCTCTTTGTTAATTTAGTTTTTTTCATGTTAATTTAACTCTTAGTCTATTGGTTTTAGGATTACATGTCATAGTCTTTCACGTTTGAGGCTTTATTTCAAACTTGTTTTGTCTTTCACTTCTCAGGTTTTATTCGTTTTCTAAGAATTTTCTTATTCTTCTTGTAAGTTACTAATATCCGAGTTTTTCTTTTGTAGTGTCTGCAGGTCAGACCCCTCAACCACATAGCTCTCCGACCCCTCAGCCTCTGATGAATCACCGGAGAAGCTCTTCAAATCCTTCTCAAATGTCTCAACAAAGAAGATTTTCACCGCTGCACAACTCAGAAACTCAAAGTAATCAGGGGTTTGAAGCTCAACAGTCAAACGAATATAAAGACAATGGAGCTGATGAGATTGACGACAATGAAAGGATTGAACCCAATCTCCCGGAAGACCAACTCCACTTTCTTGAGAGGCAGCTAACGATGCCAAACCGTCATAAGTGGACAACCGTCCTCTCTCCACTTCTTCCTCAGCCACCAAAAACCACTTGGTAAGTTTCCAACTGTCCTTTTTAGTTTCCAAATCCTCTAGATTCTACTAAATATGTAATTATAGGATCATAATATTTGATTTGTTAACATATATGCATATATACCGTGTTTAATGGATCATGAATATTCTTTTTCTAATGATTTTATTATTGGATAAATGTTTTGCTCTCTATGTGTAGGTTTGGTCGTGACCATTCCGCTTTGGTCCGGAAAATTACAAAAATCTTCTGCAACAAATTTGAAGATGCATACTACAGTTGGAGTTGTGTGCCTCGCGACAGAGCAGACCGAATGTTCTTGGACTTTGAGGTTACTAACTCTTCTCATTACCTTTATATGTGCTTTTTTTTACTCTTCTCTTTTTACTAACTCTTTTTACTAACTATTCCCTTCTTGTATTACAGAAAATGCTCACATGAGATCCTTTAATAACAGGGACTGTACAAGCACATTTTGAGGCAATTTGTCAGAGGAGGATGAAAGATATGGTCAGGAAAGCTCACGCTGCTGGTCAGCGACCTACCTGGATCAAAGAGACACTTTGGCAACAAATATGCGACTATTGGGACACTGAAGAAGGTATTCAGAAGAGTCAGATCACATCAAAGGCTCGCAACTCTGAACGTTCCGGTCTTGGTCCTTTCAAGGCCTTTACTGGCCAAAAGTCTTTTCTACAAATCCACCAAGAAATGGTAATTTACATTTCTATCTATTACTTCTATGAGTTTATATTTTTCTTCTTCATTTTTGTTTTTGTTATATGTTTAGGAAGAGGAGTTGGGTAGACCTGTTAGTATTGGTGAACTTTTTCTAAAGACACACACCAAACCAGATGGGACTTACATTGATTTGAAGGCGCAGAAGGTTGCAGAGACCTATGAGATGAACCTACAAGCAAAGCTGGCCGAGCTCGGTCCAGAAATTTCAGATGGGACTTCCCGACCTCCAGAGCTAAGCACAACCGAGTTCAACGACCTCTTTTTCAGGTTATGCATCTGATCTTTCTTTTATTAACCTTTTGTGTTTTCATTCTTTTGATGCATCTCACTTGCTTATTTCTCTTTTATCTTGATTTGGCCCACTCTAGGTTTTGCAAGTTCTTATATTGATTTAGTTGCTTCTTCTTTAAGTCTTTTATAGGCTTAGTTGCTGTTGTTTAACTTTTGCATAAATATAGTTAACATAGATCTTATATACATTTAGTTGCTCTTATGTTATGCGGTTCTGTTATTAGATGACAAAACCTCTCTTTTGTTTGTTATTGTGCAAATGAGTTACATAATTCTCTTATATTTTTTTTTGTTTTCCCAGTCATCTGTCCTCGATGAAAGAGGCCGTCCATATGGTATTGGAAGTCTCATAGAGTCATTTATCACCGGCAATCGTAAGTTCTCTGCTACTAATTCCTCAACTTATAACTCTCTCCAACAACAACTTGAAGAAGCTCAGCGCCAAATTGAAGCACAATCCACTCACAACGCACGCCTTGAAGAGCGCCTTAAAGCTGAGAAAGCCCAACGTTTGCTCCTTAAAGAGCGCCTTGACACTCAGCAATCTCAACATGCATCATCGAAGAAACACTTCACCATGATTGAACAATATCTCCGCAAAACTGACCCTGCATTCCTTGCCTTCTGTGAGGAACAATCTGCTCTAAATCCCTCTTCTCCTTAGTTTATTTATCATTTCAAACTCATAACTTAAATATTTTGTTTGGAAATTATATTTTGTTGTTTGGATATTAGGTTTGCAATTTCTTTTGTTGTTTTGATGTTTATGTAAGACTTTCAATCTAATTTATGTTATATATAACTTTTTAAAATTTTAAATTCTAAATTTCATTATTACAAAACAATTTTGAAAACCAAAATCTCAATAATCAAATATTCAATAATTTTATGAAATTGTATTGTTCAATCAAGCTAATTAGTAGCAAATTGGTCGCAACTTCGCAACCATTTAAAACAGATCTCGCGACAATTTAGCGACTATATAGCTACTACTATATATTGCGATTGTTTAGCGACTACGCGTTTAGCGACTATATACTGAGTAAATATATTGCGACTATATAGCGACTCTCACTCTAGCGACTCTCACTCTAGCGACTATCATGCGACTATTACTTTAGTCGCTACTTAGTCGTAAAGCAGTCGCAATTTAGTAGCTAAATAATGCGACCAATTTGCCACTGTTTAGCGTCTCCACTTATTTAGTCGCTAATTATTCGATATATTGCGACTAATTAGCGACTGATGGATTTAGCGACGAAATATTAGCTTCTCCCCTTTTTAGTCGCTATTTAGTCGCAAAACCTTTATTTTCGACTGTTTTGCAACTAATTCTGTAGTCGCGAAACATCTGTATATATACAAGAACCCAACCGCAGTTAGTCTCGTTTTTCAAAAGTTTTAGAGAGGAAATACGTGATTTGAGAGAAAAAGAGCGAATCGAGAGGATTGTGATCCGTTCTTCGTAGTTCTTCATCGTTAAGGCTCGTGTGCGTGATCGGAAGTGTTTGAGCAGGGTTCTCGGTGATTTCCAGCGAAGGAGATTATCCTTCGAGTATGATTTTTGTGCGTTTACTCAATCCTTTACGTTAGGCAAAGGTGAGTGCGCGACCGTAGGCTCATCTATGCCGATTATCGAGTACAAACGATCGATTATGTGTTTTCGTGTTAAAATAATGCGATGTGGTGTATTTTGGTGGTAATTTGTGTTATTGTGTGTTTGAGATTCGTGTTTTGTTTCAGATTTCGGTTTCAGGAGTCGCTGGGACGAGTCACGTGAGGAGAGACTCGTCTGTGATTTCTGCAAACTAAGTATCGATCGACACCTAGAGGTAGTGTCGATCGACACCTTTGTAGAACAAGCATCGATCGACACCTAGTGGTTGTGTCGATCGATGCCAAGTTGATTGTAGTGTCCATCGACACCTAGTGGTAGTGTCGATCGACACCACATTGTCTGATGCGTAGAACATTGTTAATTGCATTGCTTTGCTTGATTGTTGGTTTATATGTACTTAGTTTGTTGACGGGAGGACCGTCTCACAAAGTATTTATGAAATACTTACGCAACTCTTTGTTCTATGTGTTGCATGTAAAGGAAAAGTGTGATCGCGGAATCAAGGCTATAGGAAGGGGATGATAGGATTGTTGTTTTATGTTTAGTCTAGCGAACTTGGTGTTTAGTCTAGCGAATCTGGTGTTTAGGTTGCTAGAGTTTCTTTTTGGTTATTGGATTATGGTATTGATTTGTTGGATTTGTTATTTGGTTTATTGATTTAATGGATTATTGTTTGAGAATTTATGCATTGTGATTATTAGAACTTAGTCGTTGAGAGTTAGTATTTATGGGAATATTAACTCGGACTATTTTTAAAAAAAAGTGTTGGTTGTTTCAATAAATCACGCTAAAATATTCAGTCCATTTGACCAACTAAATAAACGTTTAAAAATCACACAAAATCGTTAAACATACTGCTAAAACATTCAAACAAAATTATTTGAAACACATGAAAAAGAAAACTAGACTATGGTCGAAACATTTTTTTTTTGTAACATTGAATTGAATTTATTTTTTCGTTATATATAAGTGACTATTATGAAACTTTTGGTAGTCAATGTTACTTTTTATTTTGAAAACACAGCAAACATTAAATCAATCAGTATCAAAGACTAACATGAATCATGTTAGTTGAGTCGTATTTGGACTAGTCCGGTCGATAAGGTTTCAGAGATCATTTAGAAAATCATGTGATATGATTTCAAATGGGAATCCGATAACTACTTTGGTGATATTGTAAACCAAAATTATTATTTAAATTTATTTTTATGATTATTTTATTATTTTGTGATTGAAGTTTTGCCTTTTTGACTTTCCAAGAGGTCGGCACTAAAGTTTTATAACGATACCATTACAACAATTTAAATAACATTCTATTATGCTAGTCCAAGTCAAGTTTTTGCTGCATTGATTTTAGTGTAATGCTTATCAAAGTCGAGGATATGTATTTTGTCAGTTACATGTACAATTTTTGGGAATTTACGACTATGAAAATTTGGTTTTTCTTCAAAAAGTTGACATGCGAATTTAGGTTCTTTTATTTTCCATACTCGAAATCATTGAAAGCTCTTTCAAAAAAAAGAAATCATTGAAAGAAATTGGGAATTTTAAGTGGGGTCGACTTTATAGGCCAAACTATTTCACGTGTCTTTGAATTTGAGAAATTATATCATATGCGAAAGTTTGAAATTTAATATGTACCAACCACGTATATTATAAGAGCTAGTGAAATAGACACTGCACCACTAAATAAAGCAAGAAGAAAATTCGTTTGGTCAATTACTTTACCATGTATTACAATGCCAAAACTACTTTATATATTGCTTTACCCATATCGCAAAATCTCTTTCTGATAAATATATGGTGACGTGGGATTGATATCTCATACCTATATTTCTCTTCTCGGACTATCTCTTTGATTCAAAAGATAATTAATCATTTGTCTCCAAACTAACCACAACCCCGTTTTGCTGGAAAAAAAAACCACCACAACATATAGTTAAATACAATTAAATATTATTAATTTCTTTGGAAATGTTGCAAATCAAAGAACACTAATCTTGAAATCTCGTTTAGTGATCCAAAAAATAGTTATGTGGCTTTGATCTCTATAGAAGAAAAACTTGAGACATAAAAAATGACAAAGTTAGACTTCAGCTCATTTCAAAGACTTGAATTGACTTGTGAAAATTTGCACGACACTCTCTAGCCGGTAACATATCCTATTAATCTTCTGGAAAAGACAGCACAAACTTCTAACAGAGTATGACAGCTTCTTTGTCACCAAATACTCATGTAATCTTTCGAACTTTTATGCCATATATATATATATATATATATATATATATATATATATATATATATATATATATTCTTTTGTAATCATCATATAAACAGTCCAAGTTATATCGAAAAAAGTATTTACGATCTAGGCTCTAAATGGTAACAGCAGAATGATTAAACTTCTGGCAGAATGATTAAATTTTTAGCAGAATCTGGCAGAACTGAATGGTAACAGCAAAATGATTAAATTTCTGACAGAATGATTAAATTTCTAGCAGAATCTGGCAGAATAAAAGAAAGTTAAACGTTGTCAGTAGAACCATTATACCAATAGCAGAATCTCACAGAATAAATAAAAATAATAAAAATAATTTATAAATAGTTGATTATAATTTTTTTGTCAAAATAATAATTAAAGAAACTAAATTTATTATATATAATTATCATGTAAATCATAAAGTATGAAAATTAAGTATTTTGAGATAAATATGAAAAATCTAATACATAAATTACTAATTATGAGAACTATAATAGATAAATCAAAATTAACTATTTTGGGTCGTGTTTGGTATTTAAATTGTAATATTTTTATGGTTTTTTATTATATTATAAAATATACCAAAATTAATAAATGATTAATTAAATATATTTTATAAATAGTAGAAAACTTAATAGAGAAATATGTTTAGCAATAATTTCACAACCATTACTTATTCTATCACATAAGTATAGTTTTTTTACAACAAAATTGAACCAAAAATTTATTATAATCACAATATAAACGTAAGAAATATTACAAGCATATGCAAAGACATATATACTTATATATTCTTATTGAAACGAATCCCAAAGTTGTTGTTTTATTCCATCTCGTGTCGTATTCATATGGTCTCCTTCAATTGTTTCTTCTTGTTGTTGCACAAAAGGTTCTTCTGCATCTCCCCCATCTTCCTCGCTGTTAAGAAAATTTTCTTGTGGTATTGCATTACCAGCTAAAGCATCATCAAAGTCAACATCCGGAATTTCAGATAGACGAATAAAGTTATGCAATCCCGCTGTGGATATGATTACGTTGTTTTGAGTCTTGACATCGTATCTTGGAAACTCTGATAAAATTTTCCATTTTTTTTTCCAAACACCAAATGTTCGTTCGATCACTGAACGAAGCGAAGAATGCCACCGGTTAAATAACTCCTCTGCATCTCTGGGCGGAGAACCATTTAGAAACTGTGTCATATGATACATGTGACCCCTATACGGCGCCAAAAATCCTCGTGTGTTAGCATAACCAGAATCCACAAGATAATACTTCATGGGCGGGGGCATTGAAAAAGTCGGGTCACGCTCCATTGCGAAAGACAAAACTCTTGCATCATGCACATATCCAGGACCAACAAATAAATAAGTGAACAACATATCCAAGTTGCATATCGCCAAAACATTAATGCTCGTCTGTGAATGCCTGTTATAGAAACGAGTAGCCTCTGCGCCAGTCACCAGAACCGTACAATGAGTGCCATCCATTGCACCAATGAAACCATTAAAATAAGGCCAATATCTACGATCACCTCGTCGACCTCGTGGTACTTGGCAGAGTTGCTCGGGAGATTGCTTCCTCATTAAGCTAGCAAATAGTTTTGTGCATGCTTTTAGACATTCCTTAAATTTACGTCCAACAGTCTCTTGAGCGCGTCCGAACATGAGCCCTACAGAATACTGTGTCATGTTATGACCACATATGACAAGAAACATGTTGGGAATGTCCTGAAATCACACTTGTATTCACTCTAGTGATAGTTGTACTGTCGAGATCAGACATTCATATGATACTAGGTGGTCATGATGTTTTGCTAGAAGCCACTAATGATCTATGAGTTATGAACTCATTACTAGTATTATATGATCCTACAGGGTCATACACCTAAGCAAAATGGATTTACTTTATGTGGGAATGATCATTAATGTAATGATCTGATTAATGTATATTTGATATGCATTAAATAGTGTTGATGAGGAGCCTGTCGATCGACAACAAGAGCGTGTCGATCGACGGAGTCCATGCGGACCAAAATATTGATTTTGGGTTTATGACTTAATTAACTTTGGCCCGGCCCATTAGTTAATTAGGTTTTTCTCAAGTGTTTATATATATGATATAGGGCACGTTTTGAGAAAAACAAGTAATTTCATAGCCACCTCTGAAAACGTAGGATTCCCTGAGAGATCCGATCTACCGGCACTAGCATCCCGGCGGATTCCAGTTTGTGTGCGTGTGGACTATCAGTAGAGGCGTAGCACTTGACGCGCTACAGATCTCGATAACCTGACAATCTTCCGCTGCAAATCTCCAGGTATATTCGAGATCCGTTCTTGTAGATTCGTTGTTTACAAACCCTAGATCCTAGGCTAAAGAATTGTCACTAGGTTGATTTAATAGAGATTAAATCTGGTTAAACCTGATGAAATTCCTACAGTGGTATCAGAGCCTTAGGGTTTAACTAATGAATCTAAAAGCATATAATTGAATTAGAGAATTCAGATTGAAACATGTGATGTTTAAGATGCTTGCTAGATCAAATTTTCACTGAAATTGTTTTGATAAAGTTGATCAGAACCGATTGTGTCGATCGACACAATGGTTGTGTCGATCGACACGACTTTGCTAAAATTTTAGGGTTTTCGATCGAAAGATCAAAGCTCAAGAAACCGAAGTGTCGATCGACACAAATAGTTATGTCGATCGACACGACCTTGCAATTGGTTAACCAGTTCAATTGGATTGAATCGGTTGTCGATTGAAACCGGTTTATTACGTTTAATGCGATTTGGTTGGCGTCGATCGACACAAACGTTGTATCGATCGACACCGACCGGTTATCGACCCGGTTCAATTGGATTGACCGGTTATCGATTCGGTTCAATTGGATTGACCGGTTATCGCAAAATTGATTTGGTTTGGTTAGCGTCGATCGACACAATCGTTAGGTCGATCGACAGAGACCAATTATCAATCCGGTTTAATTGGATTGACCGGTTATCGATTCGGTCAATTGGATTGACCGGTTATAGAAAATTAAATTTGGTTAGTCAATGTTGATCGATACAAATGTTGTGTCGATCGACACTAACCGGTTATCGGGTACGTTATCGAAACCGGTTCAATTGGATTGATTGGTTGTCGAAGAACTGTTCCAGAGAAGTGAGTGTCGATCGACAGTAAGGTAGTGTCGATCGACAGCCTACGAAAATTGTGGGTTAGTGAACCTACAATCAAATAACCAAACCAGATTTAATGAGATTCTAAACCTTCCTGAATGCATATTGGATATGTGTTAGGATTAAAAGTTCCGTTCCTCAACTAAATATCAAGTGTTCTAGATGTCTTCCCGATCTTGTCAGCTGTCAAGACTCGTTTCATTGCGTGATAGGCTTGCAGTGCAAGGTATCTGCAGTTACATGAGTAAGGCAGTAGGTAATTGTGTTGATGGGCTTGCAGTGCATGGCATCAACTATTACATGACTGAAGAGATTGGTTTACTTGAGTGGGCTATCAGAAGTTATGGGCCCATAGACATCAGGTGGATAAAACATAAGATGTCTTATCCATAACCAAGAGTCATATTGGATATGATTAGCAAAGTGTTGCTTAACTATATAGCTAAGATTTGAGTGACAGCCAGTGGCTCGCTCGGGTTTTGGTAAAATATGAATCTTGGATCATTATATTCATTTGAGGAAACATTGTTTTGAATATAATGCGAGTTTTCTTAATTGTTAAGATTTCTCATTTCCTGAATATCATAACTGAATTTTTCCTTTTCTTATTATAGTTATGTCTAATCAGAACTCTTTCTCGTTGAGATCCGTCCTTGAGAAGGACAAGTTAAATGGATCCAACTTCCTTGATTGGTATCGGAACTTGAGAATCGTTCTCAAGCAGGAGAGAAAGGACTACGTCCTTGAGAAAGCTCTCCCCGAGAAACTAAGGTCCAATGCTTCACATGTAGTATATGATGCTTTGAATAAGCATTACTATGATGTGGTCGATATGCGTTGTCTGATGTTGGCTACCATGAACTCTGACTTGCACAAGCAATGTGAGAACGTGGCGTCGCCCATCGAGATGATCACTAGCCTGAAAGCGATGTTTCAGGAGCAGACTCGAACTGAGAGATACCAGACGGTTAAATCTCTAGTTGAGTGCAAGCTACCAAAGGATGCTCCAGTGAGTCCCCATGTCATAAAGATGATGGGTTATATTGATAACCAGAGGAGACTGGATTGTCCCATTAGCCAAGAGTTGGCTACTGATATCATTTTGCAGTCACTGCCGTCGAGCTATGATAAGTTCGTCAAGAACTACATCAAGAATGGTTTGACGAAGACGTTGACTGAGCTGCATGACATGCTCAAGACAGCTGAGCTAAACATCAAGAAGGGCAAAAGGTTTGAGAAACCTGGTAAAGACAAGGGTGAGAGAAAGGCCGTCCAGATTGTGAATCAGGATAAGCCCGAGTCTCCCTCTAAACCCAAGTCTGGCCCATCTGATGATGATACTTGCAGCTACTGTGGGGAGCCAAGGCATTGGAGGAGAAAATGCAAGAAATACATGGAAGATTCTATGGAGATAATGTAGATGTATGAGACTCCTTCTTCAGGTATTTATGTTATTTCAAGTTCTATCTTATGGGTATTAGATACCGGTTGTGGTGCTCATATTTATTGAAATATGCAGGGCCTGAGCAACTGTAGAACGTTGAAGAAGGGACAAGTGGAGATACTCGACAGGAATAAAGCAAGAGTTGCTGTATTAGCTGTAGGAAGTTTCTATTTGTAGTCGCCTTCAGGGTTGATTTTAGAAACTAAATAATTGCTATTATGTACCTGCTATGAGCAGAAATGTCATTTCATTTCTTGTATGATTTTGAATGATTTTATTTTGATAAAAGACAAATGTTGCTCTTTTGATCTTAATGATATATTCTATGGTAGCACCCCATTAGGGAATGGGTTTTATGTCTTAAACCAATCTATGTCTGTCTATAACATAAACACAAAACGGTTCTCTAGCATTGTTATTTTGGGCCACATCGGATTCTGAAGCACCATAGTGATGGGTTTCTAGACTCACTTGATTGTGAATCATGTGAGAAATGTGAATCCTGCTGTTGGACAAAATGACTAAGGCCCATTTTATCAAACTAAATGAAAGGGCCAAAGAATTATTGAGCCTTATACATACAGATGTGTGCGGCCCGATGGGCACCAGTGCTAAAGGAAATTATCAGTACTTTATTGATGACTTCAGTAGGCATGGCTATGTTTATCTAATAAGTCACAAGTTGGCATCCTTTGAAAAGTTCAAGGAGTTCCAGAATGAAGTACATAATAAAATTGGCAAAAGTATTAGAGCTCTTCGATTAGATCGCGGAGGAGAATACTTCTTCGATCATATCGCGGAGGAGAATACTTAAGTCAAGAGTTAGGTGATCATCTGAGAGAGTGTGGAATTGTTTCACAGCTCACTCCTCCTGGAACACCCAGATGGAATGGAGTTTCCGAGAGGAGGAATCGGACCTTATTAGATATGGTTCGATCAATGATGAGTCACAAAGATCTTCCATTATCTTTTTAGGGATACACTCTAGAAATGTCTGAGTTTACACTAAATAGGGTTCCATCAAAATCAATTGAAAAGACACCACATGAGATGTGGACTGGAAATGTTCCGATTTGTCTTTCCTGAAAATTTGGGATTGTGAGGCTTATGTAAAATATTTAACAAGCTCGCACCCAAATCCGATAAGTGCTACTTCGATTGGTTATCCTAAGGAAACCAAGGCTTACTACTTCTACAACCCTTCTGATAACAAAGTGTTTGTTGCTAAGAACTATGTTTTCTTGAGAGAGATTGTCTTTTCAAGAAGAACAGTGGGAGTGAAGTACAACTCGAAGATGTTCGAGAATCACAGGAGACTACTCAACCTGTTAAGGAAGAGTAGTAGCTGGATCTATAAAGAGTTGTAGAACCTACACTTGTGGTGCCTGAAGTTCGCAGATCCAAAAGGATTCGTAACGATCCCGAGAGATATGGATTTCTCGTGACCGATTGTCATAACTTGTTGATCATTGACAATGACGAGCCTACGAATTTTGAAGAAGCAGTGTTGGGCACGGACTCCGAAAAGTGGCTTGGAGCCGCTAGATCCGAAATGGGATCCATGTCAGAAACCAAGGTTTGGTACTTGGTAGATTTACCTGATGGTGCAAAAGCCATTGAGTGTAAATGGATCTTCAAGAAGAAGATTGACGTGGATGGGTATATCCAAATATACAAAGCTAAGTTGGTGGCTAAAGGTTTCAAGCAAATTTATGGTATGACTATGAAGAGACCTATTCACCAGTCGCTATGCTTAAATTCATTCGGATTATCCTACCAACTGTAATTTATCATGGTGATGAGATTTGGCAGATGTATGTGAAAAACAGTTTTCCTTGATGGAATTCTGGAAGAGGATGTGTACGTGACACAACCTGAGGTTTCACAGATCCTAATAATGCTGGGAAAGAATGCAAGCTTCATCGATCCATTTATAAATTGAAGCAAGCGTCACGGAGTTGAAATCTTCGTTTTGATAAAGCTGTCAAAAGGTTTGACTCCATCAGGAACGAAGAGGAACCGTGTGTTTACAAGAAGACTAGTGGGAGTGTAGTTGCATTTCTCGTTATGTATGTAGATGATATAATTCTTCTCGGAAATGATGTTCCTTTGCTTCAGTTTTAGAAACTTGGCTCAGAAGTTGTTTTTCAATAAAAGGCATGGAAGTATGATATAACGTGAATTTGGGTTCTCCTAACTATGATTTTTCACTGGTTTTCAGAGTCTTTTGAGTTGTTTTAAGTTGACATTTAGGTTCATAATCGGAGATTTGGAGTAGCACGTGTTCGGGAAAGAGATTCGGGTATTTGAACGGAAATGGAGTCATTCTGATGATCGGATCGACCGGTCTAGTTGCTGGACCGACCGGTCCATACTTGGGACTTAAAAGACCGACCCGGAACGAAGACCGATCGATCCTCGGATCGGTGTGAAGCGTACAAGGCTCTCTGGAAAGTGGACCGACCGGTCCACTTAGAAGACCGACCGATCCACATATCAAGACAAACGACCAAGAGATGCTGGAAAGTGGACCGACCGGTCCCAATACCGGACCGACCGGTCCAGGCCCCTGATTTTCTGCGAGATTTCCTTTTTCCGTTTCTTAGATTATTCTCTATAAAACCCATAGGGTTTCAGACTTTTAGAGACACGTTTTTATTCAATCTTTCTTAAGATTTTGAGCAATTGTAAGCAAGGAGAAGAATTCCTCTACTTTCCTGAGAAGATTTCTAAACCTTATCCTATTTTCTATTCTATTGATTATGTCTTTTTCAATTGCTTTTGTCGTTTCTTCTATTATGCCTGAGTAGATCTCCAGTTAGGTTTTAGGGTTTCGATGGATTTCACAGATTGAATCAGACACAAATAGGTTGTTTATTAATTATCATCTTCATCACTGTTAGGCATAAAGCTAGGATTGAACTGATCATTTAATCTCTAGATCTTAGGTTGGTACTCATTCCAAAAGCTTGAGTATCACTGGAACTATTGTTGATGAGCAATTAGGCTTTAGTCTCGGAAGTGAATTAGAGTCAATTGTGAACTGATCAAAACCTGAATTATAATGCTTGTCTAGGATAGTCGTGACCAAACGGAAGTTTAGGCACTCGGATCTCTAGGGAAAGTAATTGCTATCACGGAAGTGAAGCAATTTAGATTAGTGTTTTGAGTTTAAAATGCACGCATATTAGAATCTGAATAGTTGTCTGGTTCATGAATGTGATTTCCTGAGAATTCCCTATTGCCTAGCGCTTTTTATTAATCTGAACTTATACCGCTTTAAATTTGCAAACTTGTCTTTAGAATTGATAGCAACACCACAATTACTGTTCCTGCTTAGCTTAATTCCCTTTTCTATAATTGGTTGTGTAAACACTTGGTCCTTGAGGATTCGATCCCTAAATTATTACTTCGTTTGCTGTGCACTTGCAGTAGATTTAATAGGGTTAAAACTCTGTGTATCAAAGTAGCCGCGTGAATTCTTGGAATAAGAATCTATAGAGATATATTGGGTAGGCTAATTGGATCGTGTCAAGATGCTTATGGTGATAAGGTCTTGGACAAGTTCAGTATGCATGGTTCCAAGAAGGGCCTCATACCAATGTCATATGGCATTAATCTTAGCAAGATGCAATGTCTCTAGACACTGGCTGAGCAAGAACGTTTGAGTAGGATTCCCAGCCGTATGCAGCGGAATCTATCATGAATGCCATGACCTGCACTCGTCCAGATATTGCTTGTGTTTTAAGCATGACGAGTAGATACCAATATGATCCATGTGAAAGTCACTGGACAGTTACCAAGAATATTCTCAAGTATTTGAGGAATACTAAGGATAGGAGCTTGGTGAACTGAGGAAATAATGGTTTTTGTTGAGAGTGGTTAGACGGACAAAGATGATTTCTGGTCGGATTCTGGTTATTTCTTGTGTCTATATGGCGGTGCGGTTTGTTGGAAAGGGTTCCAAGCAGAGCACCGAACCCTGCGGTTTATTGGAAAGGGTTCCAAGCAGAGCTCCGCAGCCTCTCCCACGACCTAAGCATGAGTTTCACCCTCCTGCTGTAGGTATTAGATATATTAAGATGTGATCTTGATTCTAGTGGGAGTTGTAATGGATTTAGTTATGTTATGATATTCATGTGGACATACTTTGGTTATGTCATAATGAAATTGTTTCATGTATTATTTGATTATTGAATAATTAAATAATAGTCCCAAAGTAATTTATGGAATTTTATAGGTCATCAAGTTGAGGACTTGATCATGAAACCCTATAAGTAATAAAGGACATAGATTATATTTGTCCCTAGTCAAGGTTGTTAAAGTGAGACACTGACAATCGCGTGAGACTGGTACGTGAGGTGACTGATGACTAAGTTTCATGGAGTCATTAATAAGAGTATTAAAGTCAATCACATAGATATATGTTAGAGAACATATGATCGAACATGACCCGCTAATGAAAACTCTACAGGATAGTTATATAAGTGTCATAAGAGGTTCTCATTACGACTATAGAGTATAGTCCTTAGACCTGAGTTCATCATGATTTCTTGCATATGAATTGGTCCGCTTTGACTTTGTCAAACGTCATCCGTAACAGGTGACTATAAAGGCATTGATTGGGTGTATCATGAAGTGTGTGAAGTAACAGGGATGGAACAAGATGGAATTTGTCCCTCCTATATAACAGGAGATAAATATCTCAGGGCCCATCGAAGATTTGATACTGAGAAATGCGTGGCCGCGCTCAAACGAGGTGATTGTCAGTCGTTTGTTTTTAATCAGTATAAATCGGAGTTTGATGAACGTGATACTGGTTGTAATAAGGATGACACGGTTCTTGCCTTATGCCATATCGAGATATAGAGACGAACGGATTATAGGAATAGTTGATTCCAGTACAAGTGGGAGATTGTTGGGAATGTCCTGAAATCACACTTGTATTCACTCTAGTGATAGTTGTACTGTCGAGATCAGACATTCATATGATACTAGGTGGTCATGATGTTTTGCTAGAAGCCACTAATGATCTATGAGTTATGAACTCATTACTAGTATTATATGATCCTACAGGGTCACACACCTAAGCAAACTGGATTTACTTTATGTGGGAATGATCATTAATGTAATGATCTGATTAATGTATATTTGATATGCATTAAATAGTGTTGATGAGGAGCCTGTCGATCGACAGCAAGAGCGTGTCGATCGACGGAGTCCATGCGGACCAAAATATTGATTTTGGGTTTATGACTTAATTAACTTTGGCCCGGCCCATTAGTTAATTAAGTTTTTCTCAAGTGTTTATATATATGATATAGGGCACGTTTTGAGAAAAACAAGTAAGTCCATAGCCACCTCTGAAAACGTAGGATTCCCTGAGAGATCCGATCTACCGGCACTAGCATCCCGGCGGATTCCAGTTTGTGTGCGTGTGGACTATCAGTAGAGGCGCAGCACTTGACGCGCTACAGATCTCGATAACCTGATAATCTTCCGCTGCAAATCTCCAGGTATATTCGAGATCCGTTCTTGTAGATTCGTTGTTTACAAACCCTAGATCCTAGGCTAAAGAATTGTCACTAGGTTGATTTAATAGAGATTAAATCCGGTTAAACCTGATGAAATTCCTATAAAACATTGCCACATTTTCCTCCACGGATATGTTTTTTGTGCATTTTAGACCATACTCTGTCTGTAATGTGTCACATAAACGTGTGAAAACCTCTATGCGCATCCTCAACAAATGTAAGCAATCTCTTGGGTAATTGTAAATCCTTTTCTCAATGTTGCACCATCCTAATCCCCATTCATCTCCCATTGGTTGTCGACAATAATACCTTTTGCAGTAATCTATCACCGGTTTGAAGAGTGCTTCCATGATATCCATGTGCTCAAGACAAATTAGTTCAAGTAGCTCATCATCGGTGAGATTATGTAATCCGCGGGAATGTAACTCAAGTATACGAAGACCCTCAAAATGAAAACAATTTCATTTAATTAAAAGAGGACATACACTGGTAAACATTAAGTAAGAAGCAAGATAACTATTATATTTTGAATATGGAAAAACACAACATAATTATTCTTTTAGTTTCCGTCATCACTGTCATTGTTTACAACATTGCGATTAAATTGGTCTGGAGATGAATTTAAATTTAATTGTGGGTTGGAGTTTGGAACTTGAAATCCTTCTCTCCGTCCAAAGTGGTCTGGAGATCCGGACCCACCATAGTGTGAAAATCCTCCGGGGTTTGGAGATCCAGCACCACCGACGTTCGCAGTTCCTCCGAAGTGTGAAAATCCTTCGGGGTTTGGAGATCCTGCACCACTGAAGTTCGCAGTTCCTTCGAAGTGTGAAAATCCTCCGGGGTTTGGAGATCTAGCACCAACAAAGTTCGCAGTTCCTCCGAAGTGTGAAAATCCTCCGGGGTTTGGAGATATAGCACCACCAAAGTTCGCAGTCCCTCCGAAGTTTGAAAATCCTCTGGGGTTTGAAGATCCAGCACATCCGAAGTGTGAAGTCCCTCTGAAGTTTGAAGAACCAAAACCACCAAAATTTTCAGTCCCTCCGGTGTTCGCAAATTCAGCACCACCAAATTGTGTAAATCCTCCTAAGCCCGGAGACCATGATCCACTACCAACAGATCCTCTACTGCTTGGTCCACTGGAACCATTGAGTTGACGTTTCCACGGACTACCCCGGAAAGTACCACTGCGATCATAACCTGTCACTCCTTCTAGAAAACGAATTCTTTCCTCGTTACTCTAGAGTAAGGCAAACCTTTTTTGCTCAATAGGATCTTTCAAAACCTCTGCTGACGTCCACCAAAAATCAGTAAATTTCTCGATGTCTTCTAGCTCATTAAATTTCAACCATGATTCTCTCTCATAATCCTCTTTCAGTTGGTGACGTGCATTCCACATTTGGATTGGGGTTTGCATATTTGCAAGATGTGACTGGATAGTAGTCAAGTGTGCGTCCATAGCAGCTCTCCTTCGTGGAGTTTGAGTGCTTTGTCGAGTTGATTGAACTCTTCCCCTACGGTTGTTTCTGTCACCTCTATTACCACTTCCGCTGGACCGTCCTCCATGTGTGGGTATCTCGACAGGATTTGACGATGAAGAGGCACGGTTACCCATCGGTCGGTGTGGCTGAAAATCTGTTTCAAAACTGAATGGTCCTTGAGTTTCTGGTACGCTTTCGGTAAAGGCTTCTTCATCATCATCTTCTTCATACTCTTCTTCTTCATCATCATCATCATCAAGGTCGGCTTCCCCTATCTCATAGATTTGACTAGCTGATGTCATATCGTCGTCCACAGGACAATGTGGACCATACACTTTGTGCATTAAATCTATACGTGGCAGGGGGTTTTTCTTTAACCTTGTTGCTTCTGGCGTATCCTGCAACATATGAAATTTCATTCAAACAAACAACTAAAAAATAAAATAAAATATATTTAGAGGTATATATGGTCAATATTCATACCTTCGCTCGATCGTTCCACCATTGTGGATTCATGATAATTATTCCCGTATCAGGATCGAGCGATACACCTGAACGCTTTTCAAGCCTCATATAGGTCGTGTACAAGGCCTTAAAGTCATATACCTTTTGTTTACATTTGTCCCAACCAATTTGCTTACCGCTCATTTCTTCGAATCTTTTTCTAAATCTAGTTTTTCGATGGTTAGTAATGGGTACAATCTGCTTGTAGTTTATCTTTTGAACTTCTTCTTCTAATAATTCGATGAATATAATGTTCAACTCTGGCGTCCAGTCAAATCTACCCTACAGTTTTAGTTCTCACAACTCTTCAAATTAACTACACTAATGTTATATAATTCAATGTATAACTTAATATAATAAAAACCTACCTGGTTTGATGGTCCAGCCCCCGTGTTTCCCGCTCGTCTCATAATTCTACGCAATAAACATTATAAATATTTTCTGTTAATATTTTCATATAATGATATTGTAACCACAATTTTTGTAAATATTTGATTTACCAAGTATTTTTATGACAAAATATAACGTAATTATTGGTAAATTCTCCTGGTTTAAATCATCTAAAATGTTTTAATAGCAAAAATATTTATTGACATACAAATAAAAAACAACTACATATATATAATTTTTTTTATTATACTTAATTAACCAATTCATTTAGTGTTAACTATCAAGATACAACTATTATAAGTCATAAATTTTTTAAAATTTAATTATAACTAATTACAATTTTTCATTTTTTTATAATTTCAAATTAACTTTAACAAAATGTAGATAAAATAATTCAACTTAATATGTTTAAGTAATTGGATTTGAGTTTGACTTTGACAAAAATATAAAAACGTAAGTGAAGTTGATTGCTTATAAATTGTATGAGGTTTTCATAATTATATGGATCTTTCCTCAATAAGCTTGTTTATTATATATCAAATTTTACAAATTTTTATTTTAAGAAAATGTTATTTTCTTGATTTTTATGGGCAGGGGCATTGGAAAAGTCGGACCACGCTCCATCAAAAACAAAATCTAAAATCTAAAATTATTAACCAAAAACAAAAACTCATTTCACAAACTTGAAACAATCATAAATTAATTGCTTTGGGAGAAATTAAACCTTTGTAAAAATGAATGAAAAAATGAAATTGATGAATTATCGGTTGAAAAAAATGTGAACGGTAACAGTTTGACAATTATACTGTCGGTTGAATCATTCCACTATCACAATTCCACTATCGATTTAAGCATTTAGGAGGAAATTGAGAATACCCAGAAGACAAAACCGGAGAAATTAAATCTTTGTGAAAATGAATAACAAAAAAAAAATGAATTATAAAGTAAACGTGAACTTACACTGGTTTTTTTTTTTTGATGACCAATGTTTTGATGCATGCTGAAAAAATCCGTTGTCTATATGATATGAGAAGATGCATCACTTATATATACAACATTGAAGTCATTGTTCTATCACGGGTTTGTTTTGCCTCTCGTCCTCTACTTTTGTAAAAATTTGAGACAGAAGGAAAAAATAATAAAAAAAGAAGTCGTTGTTCTTCCACTGCTTTTGCTGACAAAAAAAAAACAAAAAAGTAAAACTGTGACAGATAGAAAAAAAAGAAAAGAAAAAGTAAATAAAAGAAAGTGGAATATGAATGGTGTTGGTGTCACAATTATACCGAAAGTGGAACCATTCCACCAACACCATTTAGAGCCCTAATATTGAAAATAAACAGTGGCGCCGACTGAGGCAACTGTCCGAAGCCTTGTCTCCTGTCTTAATAATTAAGGGCGTTCATTTTTTCTTTTTAATAAAAAAGCACAAGAACATTTGGAAACTTTTTTTGAATAGGGCCAATAATTTTTCTATAGTGTATATGAAATTCTCTTTCTTTTATGACACAATTTACAAAATAAACTAATAAAAAGTTGAAATTTTTTTTCTTTAACAAAAAAAAATCACAAAATAGTATTTTAGACCCTAAATTTTTTGTTATCCTAAAACCCATAATAGTTTGAGCCGATCGCGAGTTGATCTAATATTAAATATAAGCAGGACCAGCTCAAGAGGGAGACAAGGGAAACGACGGTTAAGAGCCCTGTCCCGTGTGTTTATAATTGAGGGGTACAATTTTTTTCTTTTTAATTAGAAATACAAAAACGTTTAGATTTTTTTGTGAAAAGGGCCCATAATGAATATATATATGTTATTTTCTTATAACACAATTAAAAAAATAAACTAACTAAAACTTTTAAACTTTTTTTTTAACAAAAACATTATTACAACAAAGTGTTTTAAGTTTTAAAACTTTTCTTGATCAATCCATAATAGTTTTGAGCCGGCCGCGAGTTGAACAACTTTGAACTTTGCTACATGCATATACTTTTTCTTCTTCATCAATTCATTTCTAACATTTGGTCTAATATTTACATAAGATTATCTCTTTACATAACACATCACATTTCCTATAATGAAAGATAGATAGAGAGATTTACATATATATACACGAGTAATATAACAATCTTACAACTCTAAAAATGTTGACTCCTATCTGGGAATGTAACAAGCAATATATTTTGAATGTTTTGAGTTTTTAATTGATTTTGACGGTTTTGAGTGAATATACGACGTTGTTATACTTTATTAATAAAATATTTCTGCATTATCCTCAACCATATAATTTCGATCATTATATTTTTAAATAAAAGAGGTTTTTAAAACATTTTATATAGAGAAACAAAAAATGCCTATACTTTCCGCTTCACTTTCATTTTTTAAACTGTAAAATCTATAATGAACAAATTTGTATACTTTTACATATTTAACAGTTTGTTTTCTCCATTCGTCTTAATTTTACAACATATATACACATAATATAATGGTTTCGTTGAAACAAATCTCGAATGGGAAATTAAGACATAAGGCATTTTAGTGACATGTAAATGGTTTTTCTAGAATGTTCATTTTGCAAATATGTTGTTTCATGAAAAAGATGTGGGATAAAACTAGACTTAATTAAGTCTAGACATAAGGCATTTTATTGACTTTTGATACTATGCATGTAACCTCATATTCTGAAACGTTACAGAACGGACCTGCCTCCCCAAGTCCCCACTCCCCATGCCATTTGTTGAAAGATTAAATAAATGCCATTAGGTCTCGAATTAGGCCTGGGCATATTATACAACCCGAAAACCGAACCCGAAACCAAACCGAAAAAATCGGGTTCGGGTCGGGTTCGGGTTTAGCCTATTAGACGAATCTGTTCTATAGTCCTCGGGTTTCGGTTTCGGTTTTGGGTTCGGGTAAACCCACGTTACCCGTAGGTACCCGAATTACCCGATTTTTTTTTTTTATGAAATGCATGTTTATGTAAAAAATGTATGTTTTTACAAAAAAAAAAATTCCCGAATCAAGTTTTTAAAACAAAAATGCATGTTTAAAACGAATGTTAAATTTTATTCACACAAAAAACCATTTTTTTACATAAACATGCATTTTCAAAAAAAAAAATGATTTCGGGTAATTCGGGTAACCGCGGGTTCGGGTCTATGCTTCCCTTTCGGTTTGTTTTAGAGATAATTTGTGGTTAATTTGGAATTGGATTTTGACTCGATCTTGATTTTGTTTCTAATTTGCTCCATTTTGATTTTGTTTGTAAATTTGATTTTGATTTCCATAATTTATGGTCGATTTGATTTTGTTTCTTTATTTGATTTTGAATTTTGTGTTTATTTAAAAAAAGCATGTTTAAAAAAAAATAGATTTCCCGAATCATGTTTTTTTAAAACAAAAATGCATGTTTAAAATGAATGTTAAATTTTATTCACACAAAAAACCTTTTTTTTACATAAACATGCATTTTCAAAAAAAAAAAAAAAAAAAAATTCGGGTAACCGCGGGTAACGCGGGTTTACCCGAACCCGAACCCGAAAATTTACAGTTTTTTCGGGTATTTCGGGTTTTTCGGTTTAAAAACCCAAAAATACCCGTAACCCGATAACCATAAACCAAACCCAAATATCCCGCGGGTTTTTATGGGTTTTGACCTCCAACACAAAAACCGAACCGAACCCGAGTGTACTCGAACCGAAACCGAACCGATAATTTTAAAAATCCGAATGGGTTTCATATTCGTCAAACCGAAAACCCGAATACCGAATAACCCGACCCGAAACCCGAACGGGAAACCGAATGCCCAGGCCTATCTCGAATCTTTCTAGAAATTACGGATTAGAAGAAAACCCTTGTGATTATGTGAGTACACCTAATACGTAACAGGAGACAAATTAAAGAAGTCAAACTTTCACATATAAAGTCTTTTATTAATCATTATAAAAACAACAAAAACAATACTAGCCATTTGTTATACGATTTCAAATTCATCGTTGAAATAGTTTTATTGAACAATCGAAACAACTTGTCTCTTCAAAGGTGTTAGAGGCTTAGAGCTACATATATGAAAAATGAGAAGTCTCTTGGCAATATAAGGTTCTAGAATTGTCTTCTTCGTCAGAATTTTTGTCGAATGTTTTTCTGTTAATAACTTTTTCATTTTGTTTAGGTATTATTCTAATAAATTATTAAAAGTTATGGGTATGTACCTAAAAAATGGCAGCTTTTCATTATTTAAACTACTAATTAAACTAGGACTATTCATTTGGGCTATCAAATAGTAGGAAAAAATGGAAACGGATAATTTGAAATTGAATAACATTATCTATTTTGGCCTTGTTAAAAGAGATGGAATATAGTAAAATATTTTAGTCTAGTGGCAGAAGGTAAGTCCACTACGTATAAGTTAAAAATAGACATTTTTAGATAAATTTCAACTATTTTATAATGTTTTAGAACTGTGAAAAAATTAGATATTTTTTTGTAATTTAAACAATATTAATTCCCAAACAAGTAACTAGAGTAGCATGTAAGTTATAACATATTTTTTTTTGTCTCGTATATATTATGAATAAATCAACGTTTAAACAAACAACTATAAAAAAAATAATGAAAATAGAATGAAAATTTGTAACCCGTACAAGACAAGCCTAAGTAAAACAGAACTACTATGGATTCCTCCATATATATAATATTGATAGAGATTATAATCCCGATTATTAAACACTCTTACCATTTTTTGTTTCTTTGTCACAAATGAGTAACCATTTTTTTCTAAAGAAGCAGATGAAAATATATATATATATATATATATATATATATATATATATATATTTTTTGGTCACAGCAGATGAAAATATATATAATAATAAATAAGAGCGAAAAGATGTTGGATCAATGTAACGGCTAACATTGCTATTGTCAAAAGTTCATTTGTATTATTTGACCTGATTGAGCATGAGAAAACCTTTACCAGTTACTAATAGCGAAAAAAAATGACAAGTACTCATAAAAAAATTATATGATAATTTGTAGTGAATAACTATCATTGACTTATAGCCCAAATTTATCACATTAAATTACTTGTTTATTCATCACATTCAAATTTATTTATTCAGTTTTTTTTGGAAACACTTTTAAACCAATTTTGAAGACCAAGAACTTTTCTTTATAGTAATCATCTACTCTCATTATTTGATGATAAGTCTTGTTTCAATATAATTTCTTCATCAGCAAGTAATATTTTAAATTGTATAATAAATAATTTACTCTCTCATTTCAAACAAGAAATAACAAAATTGAACATCTTAAATAACTTTAAAAACAATTAAAATAGCCATTTCGATTTAAAATAATACTTTATATAGTCTTCTAGATACAAGATTGTTGAAGGATTTATATGTTTTGAAGCCGAACATGTTAAAAAATTTGGATTGTGTTCTATGGATATTAGGAGTAAAAGAATTTGATTTTAAAAATAAATTATATTGGAAGTTCTTTAAGAAGAGAAACAAATTATAAAGTTCTTTAAGAAGAGAAACAAATTGTAATGATTTTGTGTACAGATATATGAAATATTATTTTCCATAATAGTGAATATTTATTTCATTATTGCTAGAAAGAAAAATAATAGCAATTCAGTTTCTTATATAAATAAGTAATATTTAGAACATAATTATTATTAAAGAATCTCTACATTAAAAATCCTCCCTACCCCCCACAGTGGTCTCAAAGTCTAGTCCAAAACAAATTACACATCCCAAGCCGAAACCATATTTAATAAAACATTTAAAACATTTACAATAAAGTTAAAATCTAACACGTAATTACGTATACGTCTCGTTGGCATATATGCTAAACAACATTATATCATATACATACATAAATATATACATATACAAGTATCTCTATATATATGGTAGTGTGTTAACACAAATCTGTTGACTATAATTGACTTCTTCATTTACTCTCTCTTTGACTTACCCATTTATTCATCTTCTTTGCTTTCTCCTCTCTTTCTCTCTCTATGAAGAGTCTCAACACCGAACACGATCAGTCCGCGGCGGAATCCGGCCACGGCTACGCCATAACCGATCCGACGAAGAACGTGGACGAAGACGGTCGAGAGAAGAGGACAGGGACGTGGCTTACGGCGAGTGCGCATATTATCACGGCCGTGATAGGCTCGGGAGTTTTGTCCTTGGCATGGGCAATAGCTCAGCTTGGTTGGATTGCAGGGATTGTAATTTTGGCCATTTTCTCTTTTATCACTTATTTCACTTCTACTATGCTCGCTGATTGCTACCGTGCGCCGGATCCCGTCACCGGAAAACGAAACTACACTTACATGGACGTTGTTCAATCTTACCTCGGTATGTTTTTTTTCCTTGTCTATTTTTGATTATTCTTGTAAAGGACACTTTTTACAAACTTTAAGTTTTTTCAAAAAGGGTTCTCTATTAGATTTTCATTTTTTGTGAAAAAGGAGATTCTTTTTTTTGAAGGGCATGGCTCTGTTTCATTAATTTAGATTCTCATGTACTTTATGTGTGGTGTTTTGTTAACATGATGCTTGTCGAAAGAATTATTGATAAGGAAAAAATAAAATATATATTATCTAAATTCTATTGAAGGTGATTAAAACCGACACTATGGTTCATCATTTTGAGATAACAGAAAAATTGGTGTTGTTATGAATTTTCTCATAAAATAATTATATCATGATAGTTGAATTATTTCTTCTCATAAGACAATCTATATGTATGTTATGTTATGTCTGGTTCAATAATTCATGATTTGTGCATCATCTTGGTTTGTGGTGAGGATTGTAGATGCAGTAAATGAATTTTGTAGATTTCCTAGAGTTTCCTTTAAAATTAAATCCCTGCAATTTTGGTTTGACAGAAAAAAAACCTGTGGATTGAAAGTCATACTCTGTTTCTTTTAGAGTAAAACATTGACTTGAATGTAAAACTGTAGTAACCGTCCATTATTTCTAATCATAGACTATGGTTGTTGAAAATAATTAATTGGGCTGAATTTTCTCGTAACATATCAATAATATCTTCAACAGATTGTATAAAGTATTGATTAATTAAGTTATATACCCTTTATAATAGCTTTAGACTTAGAAGAAAAATCGAGGATGACGACAGAAAATTAGAGAATATTTTGACATTATGAGGCAATGGTTTTTGGAGTATTAGCATTATTGTTGGTTTGGGATGTTGATGGAAGAAAATATAAATATATTATTATATATAGTTCCGTGGAGTGTTTTGTGTTTGCTTTATGAAACAAAAGATTAATTAATAGCTTAAAAACACAAGCAATAAATAATATATAGATTTCGATTCTTAATAATACTTTGCAATAATTGTAACATTGACAGGTGGTAGGAAAGTGCTGCTTTGTGGAGTGGCACAGTATGGTAATCTAATTGGGATCACTGTTGGTTACACAATCACTGCCTCTATTAGTTTGGTGTAAGTCAACTAAGTTTGAATTTTTGATTTTCTTACTTTATAACCGTTACCAAATTTACTGTTGAATAGATTTGTTAGAAGTTGTGAAAAGTTACTAATGTGGTTTGGTATGGTGTTTGGACAGAGCGATTGGGAAATCAAACTGTTTCCACGATAAAGGGCACAACGCAGATTGCACTAGCTCGCCTTATCCATATATGGCGGCTTTTGGGATCATTCAGATTATTCTTAGCCAAATTCCGAATTTTCACAAGCTCTCTTTTCTCTCCCTTATGGCTGCGGTCATGTCCTTCACTTACGCAACTATTGGGATTGGCCTAGCCATCGCGACAGTCGCAGGTACACATATACAAATCTTGTTAAGATTTGATTAGTGACAAAGTTGCCATTGTTAACCATTGGTTATGTTTAGATTATTAATGGTTTCAAAATACTTATATCAACAAAAACAACAAATTTTGACTAGCGGTAGTTAAAAGTTATTTTTTTCAAAAAAATTCGAAACAATTCCACAAAAGTCATAAAATTACGAAAACTAACGGTCGATATGTCAATATGGATAGGTGGGAAAGTTGGTAAGACAACTTTGACAGGCACGGTGGTAGGAGTTGATGTAACCGCGATTCAGAAGATATGGAGATCGTTTCAAGCAGTTGGAGACATAGCGTTTGCTTACGCTTACGCAACGGTTCTCATCGAGATTCAGGCAAGTTATCAATCAAATTTCTTCGAATATAGAACTGTGGTTAAAGGTTATTGACACTGACAACCAATTCTCCGTGGACCACTTTTGTTTGCTTATAACCAAAAGAGTCAAAAAGTAGAGAATCTGTCTTTTAGCTTAAAGATAAAGCTTAAAGATAAAACATGTGTTATTGTAGACAAGAAGTCATATTCAAAGATATTGTCAATCTCTTCTCCACAAAATATTATAATTCTTATCAACAGAGTTGACATTACAACTCATAAAATTTTGTCTCTGAATGATCGTAGTATTCACCATTTAATGAGAGTGTAGTACGGTATTTGGTACCATAGAGTATACGTCGAGTAGATAGTGACTATTTAATGAGATTAAGAGACAAATTTGCATCAAATTGTATAAAATGATGATTTGTATACATCAACTAACCAGTGAAATTAAAATAATTTTTGCAGGACACATTGAGATCTAGCCCAGCAGAGAACAAAGCAATGAAAAGAGCAAGTCTTGTGGGAGTATCAACCACCACATTTTTCTACATGTTATGTGGTTGTGTCGGCTATGCTGCATTTGGAAACAAAGCCCCTGGAGATTTCCTCACAGATTTCGGGTTTTTTGAGCCCTTTTGGCTCATTGACTTTGCAAACGCTTGCATCGCTTTCCACCTTATCGGCGCCTATCAGGTAAAAACTGAAAACCAGGAAGAGAGAGATTTTTTTTTTTTTTTTTTTTTTGGCACCTTAACTAATGAGAAAGAACCATACATTTTCAGGTGTTTGCGCAGCCGATTTTCCAGTTTGTTGAGAAAAGATGCCATAGAAACTGGCCTGACAACAAGTTCCTCACTTCCGAACATTCGGTAAACGTACCTTTACTTGGAAAATTCAACATCAACCTCTTCAGATTGGTGTGGAGGACAGCTTATGTGGTTATAACCACTGTGGTAGCTATGATATTCCCTTTCTTCAACGCGATCTTGGGTTTGATCGGAGCAGCTTCTTTCTGGCCTTTGACGGTTTATTTCCCCGTGGAGATGCACATTGCACAAACCAAGATTAAGAAGAATTCTCCTAGATGGATTGGGCTGAAAATGATGTGCTGGGTTTGCTTGATCGTCTCACTTTTAGCTGGGGCTGGATCGATCGCAGGACTGATAGGTAGTGTCAAGCAATACAAGCCTTTCCGGACTCTCCATGAGTGAGATTGAGATCAATGAAAGAGTACTCAGGAGAGTAAAAAAAAAAGTATTTAGTAGTTTGCTCTTTTTATATAAGCCATTTGGTGTCTAAATCCAATGAAAATACTTTTCCCTAAAGCAACATGAAAACCTTTATATCCACAGCTTTCAATGTAATACATATGATCCTGTCACAGCTCTTGCAAATTTTATTGATCATATAACCATAAATGTATAATAACACTGTACAAATCCATATACATAAAAACTCTATAAATTAGTAAGAGCATGATATTTTATTAATTTAGCGAAATATTAATGTATCGAGAGAGTATTTGGATTGAAAACTTAATTTGAGATCAATTTTTTTTATTAATATACCAAGGTACTAATTTATCGAGTATTAATTTATAGCGGTTATACTGTATTTGACTAATTTGAGACGAGATCAAAATAGTACGACATAACAAAACCAAATATATTTAGAAATTGGTTACTGAATCTCAACATCTAAATTTTGTTTTTAGCTCTCACACCTTTTCCTGAAACTAAAATATCCAAGAACAGGCATGCATAAGCAACTCATGTGCGTTTAGACAGAGACATTAAATAGAAGACCCAAACCGATGACTACGGACAAAACACGAATACATGAGAACCATGGAGAGATGATGCTCGCAAGCACAAGATCTCTTAGAAATCGTATGGCTGTGATCAAGTTCAAGTTTGATGTTTTATTTGTTTCTTACACAGATTAGAAGTGATTTAATTTTTGGTAGGACCAGAACAGTTGATAATGCGTTTGTGGACCTTCTATAAAAAGATTAAAATAATAGGGCTATTAAACATTACTACACGGAATATAATTATAAAAAGATGGATCGTATAATGTGGGCATCATATATGATAAGGGTAAATTGGATAAGTTAAACTCACCATCCGAACAATATCATAAGACTAATATGAGTTAAGAAATCATTTTATATTCGTTTTTTCCAAAACTAAAACATCATTTATCATCAAACTAAACACAATAAAAACAATCTGTAAATATAAATCGTCCAAAAATTAAAAAAACTAATAAAGATCATCTATGTAAAACAAACAAAAAACATTCTCTAAAACATAATCCATTATAAAATGGAAGGAATATTATTTTTGAGTGTATCATTACAAAAAATTATCTCAATGTAAAAATACTTAAAAACAAAAAGGTTCTTTGAATGTAATTATTTCATTATTCTTTGAGGACAACAACTTGTGTTTATTCTTTAAACGTTTTAAACTTCAATACTGGCCGAAACAATGATAGTCACATACGCAAGTATGAACATATGTAGGATGACATTTTTTTTTTTTTTTTTTTGAATTATACAAATTTTCCGAAAGGCTTTCTAGGCCCAAGAGAATAATTATTCTTTTTTCTATCGATAACTTAGCGCATTGAGCAACATTGCAAACTCCGTTATGCTCCTCCATGGTAGTGCACACCTTTCGCTTAATCTGAGCTTCGACAACTAGTAATTTTTAACAACAACAAAAAATTTCAATTGTGGATAGAAAATTTTCAGATCAACAATTGGTGACAGAAAAGTTTCTTATTAAACCAATCTCTCAAACTATGTATGTTGTCTTTTAAAACCTCTATTAGTAATAGTCAATGTTTTAAAAGAATATTAAAGTAACAACAAAAAATGAAAAGAATGCATATACATTAACTTGTACATTACTCAAAACGAGTGAGGTGAAAATACCAAGAAACCATGAACAAAGTAACAAATTTCATGATTCAAGATAAATTATTAGAAAAAAAAATCTTCCTTGCAAAACCTATTGTTTGTCTAACTTTTGTAACATATATGCAACAAATTCTAAATATACCTATTTCGAGTAATATACTCGGACAAATTTTAGAGCCAATTGAATCGATCAACGAGATATGGCCGCGTCATTTATTTTTATTCTTAGAAATTTGTTCTTGTTTCCATAATCCTTGTACTAATTATGGATATTTCCAAATTTATAGTTAAAAATGTCAAAATATATAAGAGAAATTCATAGTTAATTTTGTATTTTAATTTTAATTTCTCTTTTTCAAATTTTCATGTTATAATCAAATTTACACCTACAAGATTTACATGAAATTTTCAGCGTGGTGCAAAGGGAACCGTTTGGACTGATCCCGCATGTCAAAGCTGAAATTGTCCGCTGTATAATTGTCCGTGTAATTTTTCTCATAATTTGTAATAATTCATAAATCCAGACGATTAAAAAAACCAATTTTATAAGAATTGTAAAACTTAGCAAAATTAACTAATATTTTTCGAAAATGAACCAAACTTACACATAATCGTTCTCTAATCTCCACGGTAAAACTTAGTATTTCTAACATATTACACTATATCATAATTAAAGATCATTAGAAATAATAAATGCTCTTGATTAGAACATTGCAAAATATAGTGCTGATTCAACACTGTTGAGTTGTTTCAATGGTTGATTATATGAATGATTTCTCATGTAACTAGTTGGTTAATACACCACAAAAATTTTAGCACCAAAAAAGTGAATATAAAGAAAAGTTAGAGATTGCTGAACATTCTTGATTCTCCGCGCATATTTTATGTAGACTTCTTAAACAAATTACATATTGGGTCAATTTGCTAAGTAGCAAAGAAAAAATTAATAATTGAGGAAGTAACAAAATATGGCATATGTGGAAAATTGTAAACCCTTAGATTTAGGTTAATTTGTTAGTTTATAAGTTACTAGAATACGGCCCGCGTTAATACGCGGATTAACACATTAAATTATTAATAAATATTTAAGTTTTAATTTAAAATCCGTTGAATTTGATAGAACATAGACTATAAATCAATAGAGATCACTTATATCTCAATTTTATGTGATAATTGATATAATGTGAATTCATAATCATATATATAACATAATTCAGATCATACTCAATATTTTTTTTAACTATATAATAAATCTTAAAACAACTAAAATATTTTAGAATTAAATCAAAAATTAGTAAATTTTATGTTAGTAACCTCATAGAAAACACATAAAAAATATTATCAAACATCCATATATACATCTTATTATATCAACTCTACATCCCATATATTATTACTTATATTAATTTAGACTATTAGAAATTTTTCATTTATATTATCAAACATTACATATATACATCTTATTATATCCTCTCTACATCCCATATATTATTATTTTTATTAGTTTAGATTATTAAAAATTTTCCATTTAATTATTTGAGTAATTACTTGGAAACTCTTTTTGTTAATTTTTCATTTTTAATTTTATTTTTACTTAACTAAATTTAAGTTTTAACACATGTCATCATCTCAATCAATATTAAACACATGTCATCATTTAATTATTTGAGTAATTACTTGGAAACTCTTTTTGTTAATTTTTCATTTTTAATTTTATTTTTACTTAACTAAATTTAAGTTTTAACACATGTCATCATCTCAATCAATATTAAACACATGTCATGATCTCGCGAATTACAATTTTGCTTATGTGTCACGCTCTTGTCGACCGGCTTCTCTTTTATATAATAAGATTGTTTTTTTCATGGTTATTGCACACAATTTCCCTTACATCTTTTTTCCCAAACAAAACAAACGAATGTGAAAATTAACGACATTATCTTGTTTATCCTTGGAGCCATTGGTTTTTTTAATTAGTGAATAAATCATATAATCAGTACAAAGAAGTTGATGAGAATAATTTGTATTTATAATGGTGATGGTAAAGTGTAGAAGCGAAGATGTAATAGTGGTATTTATAGGTATTATTTTAAGGGTTAATTTGCCAAATAACACCAAAAAAAAAATTATAATTAAGAAAGTAACAAAATTTACCATATGTGGCAAACTTTGAACTATTAGATCTAGGTTAATTTGTTACTTTTTTAGTTATTGTTTTTTTCATGGTTATTACACCCAATTTTCCTTATTTTAATGAACTTGTTTGGTTGATACCACTTTAAAAAAAAGTTTCATTTCTATTACCATCTACTGAAATTCATTTATGTATGAATATATTGCACTTTTTATCCAACAAAAAGAACACATATTAAAGATCAAGTCCTCTATGTAATTAAAGTCTTAAAGATAGTTTTGCAAGCCTTAAATAAAATCTATTTGCATTTGTAAGTTACAATGTATTTTTCTTATAAAATGTGTCATTTTGTAAAAGCTTTAAAAAATAAGTCAATATACTCTTTTAATAGCCATTTGAATAATAGCATTTTCAATCAACTTTCATAAAACAATAGTTTGCTTCCAATCCAAGCTATCCAAGTATAAACAATTAGAAGATATTAACAGTTTGGGAGCTCTTAACTAATCTTTGAAGTTTTGGCTTTCCTCACGATGATAACCTCTTACCTTCTTTTCTCCTTTTTGTTTTGCAAATTGTACAGATGATTTTACTTCACGTCATCATCAAAACTAACAACTAAGGCGGCCCTAATGTTATAGGGTCTATTTAAAAAATATTGTTACACTGGCTAAATTTTTTTGTTCTTACTTAAAAAAGAAACTTTTTGATAGTGTCAATTATGTGTTCAAGTTAAAGTTGAATCCTACTCCTTCGTCGGGTACCAAATAACTAAATTATATAGAAAAGACTTCGATGATATAAAAAACCTTCAATAAATTAATACTGTCGAAATTTTGATATTTTATTAATTTATATTACTAATTAATCAATTAATTAGTATTTCCTCTAATCGTTGCCACGTTGTCGAAGTCATATATCAATTTTCTCTAATCGTGTAATATCTAACTATGTCTATTTGATAATCAAAATAAGGTCATCTTTTAGACCATTAGAAATTTTAATGAAAAATTATTCAAGGATTACATTTATTGTAGAGATTAGTTAAGTGGTAAAACCTCGTACCACACCCTCTAATTATCAAAAAAAAAATCACAAAATATTTTGACAACCGTAAAGGTTTAGCAGTTGTATTTACGAAATAACGTTATTTAGTGGCATGTTGCTAAAGAATTGACATTTTGAAAGATATCGGAAAAAAAATCAATTCCTGTTCTCTACTCATGACCATTATGAACTCGAGTACCAAGCGCTACGACGTTTAAGTAACCAAAAAATATAACCAAAAAAGCTATTTCATTAGCGACATTTAAAATGCCTATAAAACTCAAACTCAAATCTCACATTTCACCAGCGACGTTCTAAATTCATTTTTTATTTATTTAGAACATTTAAGGATTAAAATAGAACATGTTGCAAGAACAATGACTTTGACGAACTCAATCAGTAGTAAAAACCTCGGATCACCCCTAATTATGAGGTTTTGATTTTCCGTTTTTACCTTTAATAAAAATTAACAAAGACTAATAACGATATAGTTAACTATGTTCAAAAATTATAGTAAGTAACTATTATTCTAGTAGTAGTTAACTATGTTCAGAATCAATATAATAGGTGATAATGTTTGTGATAAATAGTTAACTATGTATGTTATGTTTTTTCTTGTAACTACTTTATGAAATCGGTAGAATAGACAATTATGCTCTAAAAATAGTTAACTATGCTTTTAAATTGGTAACTATTTTCACGAAAATAATCAACTATGTACAAAATAGTGAGATATAGTTAAATATAATATGATATCAACAAAACAGGTAATTTCAAGAATAATCAACTATGTCATTAAATGATTAAATAGATAACTGCAACATTTTGATATTTAATTCTCTCTACTATTAAGCCTAATTCTATCTTTTTGACATATTAGTTACCTAATTTTCTCTCCCCAAGAAAAAAAACATTCTCAAGGTTAAAAATGTCCCAAGAATGGATATAAAACACCACTTTGAAGCCAAATGAAATAAAAATCTCGACATAAAACAAAGTTCCCTAGGTCAGCCTAATTAAAGTTCACCCTTTATCGTATTTAATTTCTTTCCAGAGCACCCAGAGCACAACTTCCAAGCTACTGTACATAAAAACCCAGAAAACTAAATTTCAAAACAGAAAACATTTTATCTGTTCTTGAGGTTTAAAAGGTTTAGCAATTAAAAAAAAAATTCAAAACAGATTTTGGTTGGTTGGCTGGTCCCGCGGCTTTTTTTCGCTTGGAGTTCACTTAAATCCTACGATCCATTTGCAAGATCTACCAAGAAACACAGACTATAAAATGAAGAGATTCACGGCTTGCTGCTTTTCAAGCCCAATTCACAAGACCAGAAATCGAAATCTAGACAAGGTTTGTCTTCTCCTTTGCACAACAAAAGGTTGAATCTATGTTTGTTTTCTTCAAATTTTTCTGTGACCCATTTGCTAATTTATCTTTTTGATCTGGGTTTCTGTTCTGTAAGAAACTAAAAGAAAGCATGGAGGTTTCAAGAAACCACAATGAAGAGGTTAGATTTTGGATGGTTCTTATCGTTTTGTTCCTTTCTTTGTAGCCAAGTCTTATTCATATTTTCACACACTTTCTTCAATTTTTTTTTAAAACATGAATGTTAAATTATATTCAAAGCAAAATAACATTGTTTACATGAACTGCGACATTAATCTGAAATTTTGAAAGAAGTTCTCGAAGAAAACATTTTTACCGACTCCCAAACCATGTACTTAGACTCTCGTCGTAGTCATGGTCGCATATGGCTCTTATAGAACTTAATCGATTACGCATATTCTTCATTTTTAAGCTAAACTTTTGATTTCTTAATCTGATCTTGTTCCCTTTAATCATTTCTTTACCAGACTGCAAAACAGAACGATAACCATGTGGCATCAATGATTGGTTCTGATCGGACCAATATAATTGTGAATCATGATTTCTCTATGGGGATGCATTCGTGGCATCCGAATTGCTGCGAGGCCTTTGTTGTCACTGCGGAGTCTGGTGTCTCACACGGTGTTTTAGAGTCATCAAGGTTTGGTTCCTACTTAGTCGTCACGAATCGGAAAGAAACTTGGCAAGGCTTGGAGCAAAACATTACAAGCAGAGTGAAACCTTGTTGTCTTTACAAAGTTTCTGCAACCGTCGGTGTTTCTGGACCTGTTCAAGGATTGGTAGAGGTTATGGCCACCTTAAAGCTTGAAAATGGACAATCGCCAACAAACTATCAATTCATTGCAAAGTAAGGCTTTTTTCAAATCTATACATTTGGGACCGAACTAATATTACATGTTGTGGTTTTGGGTCTGGGAAATAATACATGCTTCGGCCAGAATCTCATGGATTTAAAATATAATGTTTACAAAGAACAAGAATCTGATTTTAAATTTGTAGAACTTGTGTATTCAAAGAGAAGTGGGTGAGACTTGAAGGCATGTTCTCGATACCGAGTTTACCAGAACAAGTTATTTTCTATTTGGAAGGCCCGTCACCGGGAATCGATCTTCTCATACAGTCTGTTACCATTCATTGTGAAAGCGAGCCTGAGGTATGTAATTAATCATATGATATCTGATTGTTTGTTTGCATTTTTACTTACATTTATGTTTCTGTTTACACGTTATTGTCGGATCATTACTTCAAATGGTTCAATTATAGTAATGTAAACAAAACTCTATGGTTTAATTTTTCCTTTTTGTGTTTGCGTTTACGCTACGCAAAATCACTTTATCAAAAATGTAGATGCAAAGCACAAATTTTGCTGTTTAAGAAAGTAGATTTGTGAAGTGTATCAGTGAATAACCTATTCCAATTTCTTTGAAGTTGGAACGAGAAGAGCGTGTTACCACTGAAGATGAGAACATCGTTGTGAACCCGAACTTTGAGGATGGACTAAATAACTGGTCTGGTAGAGCCTGCAAGATTGTGTTGCATGACTCCATGGCTGATGGAAAAATAGTACCACAATCCGGGAAAGGTTTCGCTGCAGCTACAGAGCGCACGCAGAACTGGCACGGTATTCAGCAAGAAATCACGGGGAAAATTCAAAGAAAACGCGTGTATGAGGCAACTGCAGTTGTTCGTATATACGGAAACAATGTGACAAGTGCTACTGTACAAACTACTCTATGGGTCCAGAATCCAAATCAACGTGATCAATACATTGGCATTGCCAAGTTAGTTTTTTTAAATATCACATTCTAGATCAAGAATATTGTATAATTCCAAATAAATGTTTTTTTTTTCCTTTTAAAAGAGTGCAGGCAACAGACAAGGAGTGGATACAGGTTAAAGGGAAGTTCCTTCTCAATGGTTCTGCATCACGGGTAGTCATTTACATCGAAGGTCCGCCTCCAGGAACCGATATTCTTCTCAATTGCTTAACAGTAAAACACGCCGAGAAAATTCCTCCTCCGCCGCGCCCGCTTATCGAGGTTAGTCTAAAGATCCAACTTACACTTTCACAGCTACTTAACCTATATATGATTGCTTCAAATGTCAATTTCTACATGTGCGTTTATGAACAAAATTTTCAAAAGAAATTTTACATTTATAAAGAATATAACATTTTCACCATGATAAAATGTTTTTAAGCAAATGGAAATAATTGTGATTAGTGTTTACAATTACAATAAGCAATATAATTTTAATTTTGGAGAAAAACACATTCTATTATGTAATCGTAAACAAAAAATGTTGAAATCTTAACCCGGTTTGTTGTTTTGTTGAAGAATCCTGCATTTGGGGTAAATATACTTACAAATAGCCACTTAAGTGATGAGACAACCAATGGCTGGTTTTCATTAGGCAACTGTACGCTAAGCGTGTCAAAAGGCTCACCTCGAATCCTCCCCTCGATGGCAAGGGACTCCCTTGGACCACACGAGCCTCTAAGTGGACGCTATATTCTTGCGACTAACCGAACACAAACATGGATGGGTCCAGCTCAAATTATCACAGATAAACTTAAGCTGTTTTTGACATACCAAATATCAGTTTGGGTCAAAGTCGGTTCCGGCTTTAATAGGCCTCAAAATGTTAATGTCGCACTTGGTATCGATAGCCAATGGGTAAACGGAGGACAAGTAGAGATCAACGATGATAAATGGCATGAAATTGGCGGTTCTTTTCGAATCGAGAAGCAGCCATCTAAGGCTTTAGTTTATGTTCAAGGCCCTTCTTCCGGCATTGATCTTATGGTTGCTGGATTGCAAATTTTCCCGGTCGATCGACTCGCAAGAATCAAACATCTGAGAAGACAATGTGAGAAGGTATATCCATAAAATACTCTGCTTTCAATTTATTGTCTCAAAATGTTAAGAGAAATGAAAAACACAATTGATTACAGATTCGTAAACGTGATGTTCTTCTCAAATTCTCGGTTGCGGATTCTAGCAAATTGTCCGGAGCTACGGTTAGAGTTCGACAGATAAGGAACAGCTTCCCGGTGGGAACTTGCATAAGCAGATCAAATATAGATAATGAAGATTTCGTCGATTTCTTCTTGAAAAACTTTAATTGGGCGGTATTCGCTAACGAATTAAAATGGTACTGGACTGAACCGGAACAAGGGAAGCTTAACTACCAAGACGCAGACGATATGCTCAACTTGTGCAGTAGCAACAACATAGAAACCAGAGGACATTGTATCTTCTGGGAAGTCCAAGCAACTGTTCAACAATGGATCCAAAACATGAACCAAACGGATTTAAACACCGCGGTCCAAAACCGCCTAACTAGTCTTCTAAACCGGTACAAAGGGAAATTCAAACATTATGACGTGAATAACGAGATGTTACACGGATCATTCTACCAAGACAAGCTAGGAAAAGACATCAGAGTCAACATGTTCAAGACCGCACACCAACTTGACCTATCCGCGACATTGTTCGTGAACGATTACCACATAGAAGACGGATGTGACCCGAGATCCTGCCCCGACAAATATATCGAACAAATTCTTGACTTACAAGAAAAGGGTGCACCAGTTGGAGGAATTGGGATTCAGGGCCATATCGATAGTCCGGTCGGTCCAATCGTATGTTCAGCTCTAGACCGACTAGGAATCCTCGGTTTACCGATATGGTTCACGGAAATGGATGTTTCGTCGATAAATGAACATATAAGGGGAGATGATTTGGAAGTAATGATGTGGGAAGCTTTTGGACATCCTGCGGTTGAAGGTATAATGTTATGGGGATTTTGGGAATTGTTCATGAGCAGAGACAACTCTCATTTGGTTAATGCAGAAGGAGATGTTAATGAAGCTGGTAAAAGGCTTTTGGCTGTGAAAAAAGATTGGCTCTCTCATGCTAATGGAGATATAGATCAAAACGGTGCGTTTCCGTTTAGAGGGTACCATGGAAACTATGCTGTTGAAGTGATTACTAGTTCGTCTCAAAAGGTTCTTAAAACGTTTGTTGTTGAAAAGGGAGATTCGTGTCAAGTTATTACTGTGGATCTTCAAGGTTTGTGATACTTTTATGTTAATGTGTGTTCTTTATGTATATACCGATTTCGAATATGCTAAAGCTTTGGTGTTTGTTTATTGTAAATAAAACGTACCGTAAAAGGAAATGTGATTATCCCACAAGCAATGGGAATTAAAAAAAATAATCCCATACTTCGTATATAAGAGAAAGAAACAATCCGCCATGATACTATTTTCCAAAAATTTCATTCTTTCCTGTCCATTTGCAGAAAAGAATGAAACCGTTTGTATAAGACCCAAAATCCGAGCTACGAAAAAAAATTAAAAATTTTAATCCAAAAATACACATTTTAAACATGGATATTATGTATTTCTCTGAGTTAAAAGAACTGATTATTTGTTAATTTGTATAATTAAATATAGATAAGACACAAAGAGAACAAAAAGAAGAGTTGACTGTTTCCAATTCTAATAATGAATAGATAAGCAGGGTATTGTTGAATGTTTCATTTCCGCGTTTAGACACAAAATAATCCCTCTACCTACTTAGAAGAAGGGTTTTGTTGATTGATTTAATTCAGTTTGCTTTTTAATTAATGTTCACCCCCGGTCAGGTATAACATAAGTTACCTATATACTAGTATATAACATGGAACTAAAATTATCAATTCATGGTAGCCTAAGAACATAATTATAGGTAGGTGTTAATTTAGGGTATTAATTATTTTTTTAATGATATATTGTGTAAAGTAAAAATTAGAACTCCAAAATGAGGTGTTATAAATGTTAAAATTAGCATTTGTTGTTAAATTTTTAACAACCAAAAATAGAATCCGCATATTATTATATTTATTTAAATCCACTAACTTTCTTTTAAAACCTATCAATATTCATGCTCTAAATAACGTAGCCTTTCCGAATTAAAAAAGCTAACGTAGACTTAATCCAACTTTTTACTACACAAGTCTTCCGTAGCACCAAGTCAACAAAACCTTGTTCTTCGTCTTCAACACGGTGTTTTTTAGCTTTCTCCAAATTGACCTTAAACTTCCTCTACCTACTTAAAACCATTTCATGCTCCAAAAACAAAAACCCATCATTATTTCTTAAAAAAAAATATATCACAAGATGAGAAAGAGAACAGGACAAAACAAGAACAAGTTCATGAGAATCATTACCATGCCTCTAAAAGTTTTATGCAAGGCTCGTGATCTCTACATGCGAAGCATCACAGGCTGCGCAACTCGCACTCATTACTCCTCCGCCGACGCCGTCTCCATTCCCTTCCCGAGAAGCCGGAGCACTTCCTCCAGCTTCTCCTCCTCCGCTGCTTCTTCGCGGAGGAGATCTTCCGATTTCAACTTCGATGATGATTACAGCGAGTTGCTCAGAGCAGCTTCCGTTAGGAATTTGGGTCATAAGAACGAGATCGACATGTTCATACACCAACAGCTTCAGCTGCGGCAGGTGAATCCTGTCGCAGCTGTAGCGGTTGGGGTATTGAAAAGCGGTTTGCCTAAGAGCTCCAGTGTAGGTATGAAAATGGCGAAGATCGATGAAGAAGATGAAGAAGAAGGATCTGTGAAGAATGTAAAGAAAGGATCTGATTTCTTATACCCTCGTAGCAGATCACATGCTATTACTTTCAAAGGATCCAAGTTTTAATTTACCTAATTAACTATATATAATTTTTTTTATGTCTCTTGAATTCTTGAAACTGTTAAGGAAGTAAGGAAAATGATTACGAGGTCTATGGTTATTAGATGGTTATGGAATTAATTTGATGTAAATTTACTGTCGAAGATACGAAACGGAAGTTACTAGCAAAGATTTTTAAACGACAATTCGTATTTAAATGGCAGCTTCTAAAAATTTTGTTCGCAGACAACAATCATCATGAATTCGTATTGCCGAATTTGATACTCGCTATAGAATTCATATCGACCAATAAAGAAAGACAAAAACAATGCAGTGAAAATGGAAACAATACTAAAAAAACTAGACCAACTATATCAATTAAAGTAATTCCTAGCTAATGAAGACCAGAATCTGAATTCGTATGGTAGAAATTACAATTTGAAGTAGCAAAACGTATCCAATTTAAATTTTGTAGATCCTACTTTAATTATAAATTACGTATTTTTCTGGTTGCTATGAATTTTTAGATTAGGAAATATGATGATCAGTAAAGTTAGGAAAGTGTTGTAACGCCTAATTAAATCACGGAAAATCGATGACTTGCTCAGTTCTTGTGTTACAATACTTTTGCTAGTCCTCGTGTTTTGGTTGCACCTTTTATATATCATATACATATGTATATTGAATTACTGTGGGTGTCTAATCTCATCTCTCCCTCTTATGTTATATGTTTTTGAAACTTTTTTTTTCGTGTTCTTATATGTCGTTTAATAATATAATGGTTGTTTGACATATTTTGCTTTTAATATTGTTTGTCACTTTCGGCTTTTTTTTTGAAATAATCCAATCCTTGTCTGTAAATTATACGAGGGTTCAATCACTTTCGATTATAAACCATAACATGGGTGAAATACAAGGGTGGGATACGTGGTTGGGATACGCGGACAGTAACACATTGCCGGATCATCCAGAAACATAACCAAAGGACAACAGAGAAGTCCCCGGAACCAAATCGAAACATAGACAACACAAACGAGTACGTCGATTTCAACCTCTCAATTCTTATAAATTGTTATACATTCTTCCATTGATGTGCCAACACCACAAATCTCATCTCATCTCACTAAAAAAAAAATCAATGGATCCATCACAATTTCTTTTTGATGTCGAAGCTTACAAAAGACAATGAGAAATTGAAGAGAGGTATATCGTCAACCGCTTTACAAAGCGTCGAAACGAAATAGAGGAAGCTTTTGCACCTCGTAGCAAGACAAAATCCTTCAAGATAAATCATGTAGCGGCAAACCAAAAACTAACTAACAAAGAGTGGAATGAATTCAAACAAACTCAAAGAGCAAGAGTTGGAACTATTATGTAGCGGCAACGGTTTTAGCTTAACTAATTTTAATTGGCCAGAAAATTGTTTTAGTGGCACTTCTATTGGAGGGAATATGCAGGCAACCCAGTTTTGTCATTTTATACGTTTAAAGAACACTAACAACAAAAATAACGTGATGCATTCCACAACATTAATCTGTTTAGTTTTGTTTTTCTTTTTCCAATGGCATTTTTTTGTGCCAGAATAAACTGAAACTATGAACATTTGGTTTCTCCTTTAACAGGAGGACCTCTGTAGTATGCAGGTACAGTTGCTGGGAAAAACATCTGCCTAACTCCTTCTGCTTTTATTATTGGAAATATTATCCCCGATGCTCCCTGTAATTTCCGATTTATGCATTAAGATCGTGTACCGATACAACTAAAAAAAGAACCGATGAAATTTAATAATATGATTCATACCGAGATCAATCTGGCTCCTAGCCATATGCGTTTTGGGGAAGGGAATGGGAGTAACAACCGTATGACTCCATAAACCGCAACAGCAAAGAAATGGCATACAAGAGTTAACGGTCGAGGGTTCAAACCCGAAAGCAAAGATACTGGTCCGCTTGTGCACATGCCCCCGAGACTGAGATAATCGAAGCATGCTTGTCTCATTGCGTTCCTTGCGTCATCCTTTGATGAACAGAACACTTTGTAAAGAGCATTCGCAAGCGTGTTAATTGTTGATGCCACTGGCTGCAAAATAAGATGATTTTCAAACATTGGTTTACACTTTAACAACAAAAAATGTATCGGTTTTTATTTTACACTCTACGATTGATGTTTTACCTTCCGCAGAGTGTAAAATGATTCGAGATACTTGCAGAGACTGGAACCATCGCTAAGGTCTCGCAGTGGTCTAAGAAGATTACGCAGAACAACAATGTCAGATAATGCAACCGTCATTCCTCCACCCGTTAAAGGATGACGCATGTTAAATGCATCTCCCATTAACAAAGCGCCAGGAGTGGGATAAGGAGAAGCCGGCATGCTTCTGTTTGGCATGGACTTGATGTTTCCTTTATCAATCGCAGCAATGAATGAGTCATAGACTTCAGGAGGCATCTACAACAGAGAGAAACACACAAATTTACCCAACAAGAAGGAAAATGCGTGCTGAAGAGAAGTGTAAAATGTGACAAAGCACCCATACCTGTGGAGCCACAACAGTCTTCAAGTAGTTTTCCATTTCACCACTTGCAATAGAAGGCACTTTTTGACCGGGAACATCAACCAGACACCGCACCTCTGTGCTACTAATTGGATACATCAAAATTGGTGATGGATCTGCTAAGACGACATGTCCATGGTTTGCATATGGGAGATTGCAGTTCTCGAGGACCAACCCGACAAAACAAGAAGGTACTTCGACCTGCGTGAAGATAGGTCAGGCATATACTACTTACTTGTGAAGCTAATACAGTTCTCTTTTTGCTCTGGTAAAATCAGCTGAGAGTAAATTTTGAGAACAACACTAAAGAGCATGTTACTTGAGGATTGCACAGAGAGCGACGCAGGTTTGAGAAACAACCGTCACAAACTATTGTCAAAGCTGCAAATGCTGTTAGTTCCTCCCCTGCTTTGTTCTTATATCTCACACCCTTGATAGTACCATTTTCTTCTAGAAGAGAAACAACTGTTCCTTGCTCTAGCTTAACACTGTTGAGGATATCATTAGAAACAGCCATTAGCAGAGAACAAAATTAACTCCCATAAAGGCGTACTATCTAAATAAATTGCCTCATTAAAAACATATCAGTGCCTCAATCTACGATTCAACGATGTTTAGATTAAACCAATACTATTTCTGAAACTGGGGGTTTCTAGTAAGTCTAAGTAGACCAATCATCAAAAGGCCCATAACAGGTAGAGGCATTTATCAAGGGGGAAAAAACATACTTGGGTAGTGTAGCAGCTTTCTCCCGCATTCTTTGTATAAAGCGTCCATTGTGAAAGCTTCTTCCAGATACATCTGTATGAAACTTCTCCAAGGGGTAAGCTAAGCGAATGCGTTTCCCATCTTTAAAAAGTGCATAACCATAAACCCGCTGAGCATCTATTTCTTCCACGCAATCTATAGATAGCAGCCTTGATGTTATTCGCTAGAAAAACAACAACAGAACACTAAAAGACCAATTTCCAAATCTTCCCTTACCTTCAATTCCTAATTCGAGTAACTTGAGGTAGCCACCAGGTTGTAAAAGCTCCCCAACAATTCGATCAGGCTCTGATAAATCTCTTTCAATCACGTGAACTCGCCGATTATCCTACAACATAAAATCAGAAAACAATGTGAAATTTAGCAAAAGTGCCTAGAGTCTAGACACATACCACTTACCTAGTGGCCTTTATAAAAGTACACTACAATCAAATTAAATGTCCAAAGGAGCAACCATAACATCATTTAAAACTATTTTTAAAGTGGTTGGGATCTAAATCCCACATTTTGATTTTGTTAATCCCTTAAAGTCAAAGAACTACAGTAAATTTTAAACATTTCCCCAAATCAAATCTAAAACAGTGTTGGTTGACCATTGCTAAACTTGTGCATTGCGTGAAACAAATTATTTTCAGAATAAACAAATTATAAGCAATCTTCAAATCCTGGATATTCAATTGAACTATGCTTATCCACAAAACCAGAAATTGCTTCAACACAATCAGAGAATCGAAATTCGGTAATGACTAAGTCCAACACGAAGCAAAATCACGACCTAATTCGGATCTTTACGCTCTCAAATCAAACAGAAGGAAACAGAAAATAGAAAAAATGACCTTTCCAAGAGTGTAAGCGAGAGCAGAACCAGCGACACCAGCACCAACAACGATGACGTCGGCGACAGTATCTCCGCCGTTAATATTCAAGGATCCGACGTTTGAGGTGACGGTGCGATCGTTCTGAATCCTCGAATTTGTAGGGTTTAGTCTTCCACTGTTCCGTTTCGGTTTCTGGAGAAATCCGTAGAAAGCGAAGACGAAGGAGATAACGAGAACGGTGGAGATCACGAGAGGCGAGATCCAATCCCAAAACTGAGGCTCCATCATCTTCGTCGTCTTCTACAGAGAAAATCGATTTCTCTGCGGGAACAACGAGAATGGAGATTGCTTTCTCTTTCTCTCTGTATCACGAGAGGTTTGCTCGTTTTTCTATTTTATTTGATTTTTAACTTATACGAAAATTCCAAGTTATTTTACGCTGGCAATTTGTAAGCGACCTCCTCTTTAAAAAAGTGCTGGCAATTTCTGAGTACAAATATATAATATCACATGGTAGACCAAAAAAGAAAAAAAAACTCGTTAGGAAATTTAAACCATGTGTATAATAAAGGGAATACTTTAGACTATACCATTATTTGCAAAAACTTTACAAAATCTATCACAATTTGAATTTTTTATACTTGAGTACTACATTTTGTGTTGTCGTTAGTGTTCACAATTGCACTTGATTATTAATTATATATTTACATTTCGTCTACGAAACCATGTTGTCCACCGATTCCATTTACACCCACCGTCTTTATTTTTGTCTTTGACCACCGTCGCCGGTGTGTTCACAGCCACCGTCGCCGGTGTGTTCACAGCCATCGTGTCCATTGTCGATGTTTTGTCTATGACCATCGTCTCTGTCAGCGTAGTAGCCACCGTCGTTGTTATCGTTTTTATCTACGACCATCGTCGCTGTCGTGTCCACCGTATGGGTCTACACGACCAAGACAAGTTTGTATGTAATTGTTTATTTTTTAATACAAGCTGGAGGGCCTTTGTCTCCCGGTGCATCATAAAAAAAAAAGTTTCAACCCTCCACAAATATGATATTTGTTTTTGTATTGTTCATGTAAGAGATTTAAATATATCTCTATTTAGTTATGTAGTACAAGTGCTATTTACATCGATGTTCTAACTCATCAGTAAATTCCTGGGTCTTTTTCATTTCTTGACTATACAATTTTTAGAAGAAAAACTCGCGCGTATGCGCGGATATATGCCTAGACATAGATATTCTTCGCATCGATGATAGACATGTATAAACAAATTTAATCAAGTTTCGAAATGATGTCCAAAGGAAATCAATTTGTAGATATTTTAATGTTTTGTATGATTTGAACTTAAAAGAAGTATGCATCATTCTTGAGGACTAGTTGCATGGAAACGGAATCAGATACGTGAAAACGATTTTGTTATTTACTTAGGAATATGGTACGTTTTGGAAACGGACAAACATACATGCATTAATATATATACATATATATATATGAAACAACATCACCAAAACGATATTTCAAAAGAATTTGGATAACAAAAATTATATACGTATATATAAAATACCTTAACAAAAGCGAATTATGATAATTTTGTTGTTTTAAACCTACAAATGAAATATTTTAAAATAATTTTGTTGTCTTTTACCTATTGAAGTACTCCCTCCGTATTGAAATAAATGTCGTTTTAGGATAATTTTTTTGTTTTAAGTTATGTGTCGTTTTCCTTTTTCAATGTAACTTTTGTAAAATAGTTCCTATTATAACCTCAATTAAACTAACATCATACTCCACGTTAAAAGTTAAAATAAACAAATCTTTTATCTTTTCAACAAACATTACGTTACAAATATCCCAAGAATTATGTTAGGATTATTTTTTCTTTTTTAATGTAGTCAAATGTTTAGATAAGAAATTGATTATTGTTGGAAGATAATTTTCACTAAGAGAAATTTTTTTTTTAATTGTTATGAGTATTTGTTTTAAACACCAAAATAAATTTTTTTTTTATTTTTTGAGTATTTTTTTAACACCAAAATGATGTACAAAAGGATAAACAATTTTTTAAAATATTATTATGAGTATTTGTTCAACTATGCTATTGACGTAAAAAAATAAAAAACAATTGCCATCCGTTTTATTTTTGTAGTCAACAAGTCAAATGTGATTCTTTAATTTAGTAAAAGTTGTTAGAGAAGAATACTAAAAGACTAACTAAATTTATGATTCCCCGGCAGAATAAAAAATAGAAAAAAGGGCAGAAAACAAGATTGTAAATAAATACTTTTTGTGAGGCTATAACAGTCAAATTATAAGATTCCTTAATAGTTGTGCTTTTTCCTTAAACGACAATTAAAAAAATACGGAGGGAGTAGTACATATATTCTTAATTTTCCAGACCACTCAATTATTATTTATTACATTAAAAAGAAGAGTTTTTGTCGCATCTCAAGACATAAATCGAACGCATATGTCGTGTTTCCAAATTGAGGTTTCTAGGAAATGCGTTATCCGCCGCTTCAAAAATGAAAAAAATATTTCCGTCGTATTTACAAATTGATATCTTTATGGAATGTGTTCCATGGCGTTTCCAAAAATTTTGGACGGAGTTTCTATGCATAAAATACCTTTTTGTAGATATATTTCAAACTCACGAATCAGTTATTAATATCTTATTTTTATTATATATTTTAGTTCTGGAGATACAATAAATGATATCAATGAAAACATCTACAGTTATGTCCTCCGCCTACATTTTTACAAGTACAATAACGCTGATAGTAACTATCATGAACCTCGCGCCTGCATTGCCTGTAAGCCTTCCCTGGATCACAATCGCAATAAGTTCTTGGAACGTAGATAACAAGTTCAGGCGGCAAGTCTTCCGCCTCCACTGTTTTATATAAACCACAAACTTGTTAGATGGTGAATAAAACATATTAAAATAACAAAAAAATAACAAAAATAACAAAAAAAAAATAATTCATCTTTTTTTTTTTCATCATGTAATGTTTACATGATACTTGATTAATCAACTAAAAAAAACAATATATATATATATATACATACATACATATTACCTTTAACATTATTTATCACGATCAAAATAAGAACACAAGAAACTATAAATAAAGTAGTAGATTTCATGATGCAAAAATAAATAGATAAATTTCTATATTGCTTATGAATATTTCTTTTGTTTATTTCTTACTGAATATTTTCTTATCAACATTGTTTATATATATATATATATATAAATATATATGCTACACAGAATCAAATTATATTTTATTATTAATAAAATAAAAGATAATAATATTAAATTGACTAAAATATTTAATTGCCCATTTGAGAGTCAAAAATAAAATTTATTAAAATAAGAATCTAATTAAAATAAAATTATTGATACGCGACAGATACTAAAATGTCTTTTATTATTACTCAAATAAAAGGCAATACTTTTGATTTAAACTATTAACCTAAAACATTAATTGCCTATTTAAGAGTCCCAAAAAAGATAAAAAGTTATTAAAATAATAATCCAAAACAATTTAACACATTTAGGTAATACATTAAATATTTGACAATTTACGAGTAAACTAAATTTGTAAATATATATTAAGTTTGATTTGTTTATCTTGTTATGCATTCATATTATCATCCACGTGTTGATAATAATAAATTAATTTAATGAAGTTTAGGATATTTATAAAATTCCTCCTAAAAAAGAGCTAGTTTTTTTTAAAAAAAGGGTAATTACAAAATGCCATTTTCAAATATGCCAACCTTGAAAATTTATTGCAAACATGCCACCTTTTATAGAAAATGACAAAATCATTAAAAACAATTTTCTCTCAAAACTCAAACCTTAAACTCTACCCACAAAAACTATACCCTAAATATAAAATAGTTAACCCAAATCCAAAAAATATAAAAGCGATGTTAATAAAAAAATAGCATTCTTGCAAAGATTTTCAACGAAGGCATAACTATAAAGTGACATCTCAAAAACGGCACGTCAAGAAAAGTTTCAAAAAAAAAAGAGAGAATTTTCAAGATATGTCACTCTAGGTATGCCACTTTACAATCATGGAATTGTTTTAAAAAATTTGCAAGCGTGCCACTGTTCACAAACCTTTATTTTTTACTTAATTTTTTCAGATTTTAAAAAAAAACACGATACTAAAATTTTAAAATATATTATAAAGTTTTTAAACGAGGTTATAAGATTTTTAAATAGATTATAAGGTTTTTCAAACGAGGTTATAAGGTTTGAAACGGGTTATAAGGTTTTAAAAAACCTTATAGAACTTAAAAAAAATCTTATAATCTGTTTTAAAACTTTAAATTCCATATTTTTTTAAAAAGGTAGCATGTCCGCAAATGTTCATATGATAGTGGCATGATTGAAAAAAAAAAAAAATTCAAAGTGGCACATTTGTAATTCAAAACAAAAAAAAACCTTTAATTTTTATGATTTTGCTGCTCTATTTTTCCCAAATCTTTTTGAATTTACTTCTTATACTTCAAATTTAATTTTTCAAAATTTATTAATATTTTATCAATTCTGGAAAAAAAAACATGGAAGTGCAAAGCTCTTTAATAGAGAAGTTTCGGCTTATTAAATTGTTTTCATTCTTTTCAATATATTATTTTATTTTTAATTACATTTCTCACATATTTGTAAATAACTAGCTACTTATATATCTATTGGCAACTAAAAATTAACAATTTAATAACTTTTCCTTCACATAAATGATTCCCAAATTTTCGAAGAAAATATTCATTCACAAAGCTTTAAATATTATTTTATGCGTTAAATAAAATCATATAACAATTAGATATTAATTAAGTAATTAGGAATACATTAAATCACTTATTGATATAAAATAAATTTACATTAACCTTTTCAACAATTTTATTGTTAATCTGGCAAACTGAAATAGATGACCGTAGTATATCTCACATATCGAATAAAATATTCATGGATGTTAATTAATCAGGCAACTAAAAATATTCATTTTTGAGAACGGACGAATCATGACAGTCAGATGTGTTGCTCAATATGAAGGTGTTCCCGTCGTCAGAAATAGTTTTTCCGACTTTATCTTCAAGGGATTGAAGCTAAAGTTCGACCCTCACCTATGTAAACCCAGTAGCAGCCACGAATAAGTGCATTCTACAATCTTACCTTGAAGATCATCACCAAATATCTTCAAGGCTTTTCATTCTTTTTATTTCTTCGATTGTTTGATAAATGGAGAAGGTCTCGCCTCTCGCTAGAGAGCTCAAAATATCCTTCCTCTCTAGACCCGTTTATATTTATACTCTTAACAAAATGCGTCAATAACGCTACACATTGATAATCTCATTCAATTATGATGTAGTCTCGAAAACACAATTCACATTCATGGCTCATTAACAAATGGTTCAATTCAAATAAATTCCAAAATTCAATGGAGGTTGTAGAAGACAATCGATTCATGGATATATCAAGAAACAGTCTAGGGTTCAGAGATAATCTCCATGAATGTCCATTGATCACATATTTTAAAATTAATACTTCATTGATTTTTGTAATCAATTTTGATTTTTTTTGCTTTTATGTTGGTTTGTTTAATGATTTGTAATTTGAGTCTACACAAACTCATTTATCCATTCATTGTAAATATATATAATTTTTGAAAAATAAAAGAGATCGATTCTTACTTTTGAAGCTTATGTTTTTTTTTGCTTGTCTTTTGTGTTGCGTGTGATTCTCTTAGAAAGTAAGTGAGATTTTTGTCTTTGTGTGTGATTCCATAGACATTGATCTATGTCCTGGTCACAAATTCATTATGCAACTTTGTGTGGGGAACTTCGTTCCATTTAAACCGTAGGCCTTGGAACCGTGTGATCACTAAGCTTGGTAAGATTCCGAATCTTATATCAAATATTCTCAACTCTCCCAAATTTTGATGTTACATTTCGAACTTGAGGCCAAATGCTCCATCTCACACAATTCGCAAACCTCCCCACTCTGATGCCCATCTCTAATCGTCAATTTGTGGCCATGTTCAAGGCCTAGTTGATAAGAACAATTGGGCCCGAATTTCTTGTTTGTGAGATGGATTTGTTGCCGAAATGTCAAAATGAATTTCCTTAAGCAAAATTTGATTATTTTTGCACTAGATCCCGAGTCACCGGGTTAGGTCTCCTTATACAAAATATGATGTCAACAATGATTGACAAATATAAACATAAAAATGACATCGAAAGGAAATAATTTTTAAGGTGTTGTAATTTCTTTTATGATTTAAACTTAACTGAAGTATGCATCATTCATGAAGGTTTATTATATCATATATATATTTCCTATCCATTAATTAAAATCAAATATTTATTTAATATATTTTAGTTATGGAGATACAACAAATCATATCAATAATTACATGTACATTGATGTCCCTCAGGATTATTTTGACATTTACAATAAGGATAGTTATCATTGTGAACTTCGTAGTTGCATTGTGAAGGAGATGCTACTGGATTAGGATCGCAAATCTTTCCTCGAAAGATGACAATAATGCCTCCACTATTGTATACCAGCCCCAAAATATTTAGATGGTGAATAAAACGTCTACTGAAAGAAAATTAATAATACAAAAAAATAATATAGTTTTATCTTTTTTTTAAATGAGAAATTTTGAGTTATGTCATTATTGACATGCCACTTTTCAATTATGCCACTGTTTTAAAATTATTTCCAGCGTGCCACTGTTAACTTAAATGAAAAAAAAAACAAATTTCTTTTTCTCTCCCATCTCTCTCACGCTCATCTCCCAGATCCAAATTTTTTTCTCTCATCCAAATTTCGTTTTTTTCTCTCTCTCTCTACCAGATCGCCATCATGAGATCGGATTTTACTATCACTGAATTCGATTCTCGTCATCTCTAATTCTACTATCTCTGATCTCTGTCGCGATTTCCGCTAAGAAAATTTGAACAGAAGAGAAGATTTGAGAAGATTTCCGCTAAGATTCGAGCAGATTGAGGAGGAGGAGGAGGAGGAGGAGGAGGAGGAGGAGAAGAAGAAGAAGAAGATCTCAAAGCAAATTCAAACACAAACGACTGTAAATTTTCGAGTTTGGGTTAACTATTATGCATTTAGGGCATAGATTTTGGGGGAGGGGGGATGGGGGTAGGGTTTTGCCTTTACATTATAAAAATCTTATAAAACTGTTAAAAAAAATTATAACGTTTTTAAAAGGTTTAGTAAAACTTTTAAAAAAACCTTATAAAACTGTTTAAAAACCGTATAAAACTTTACAAAAACCTTATAAACAGTTTTACATGGTTTTTAAATAGTTTTATAAGGTTTTTAAACAATCTTATAAACCTTTTAAAAAATTTACAAACCTTATAAAAATCTTATAAACCTTTTAAAAACCTTATAAATTATTTAACTATTTAGTTTTTAATGACATGTAAAAAAGTCTAATAAAACTGTTTAAAAACTTTATAAAAACAGGAAAACCCTAAAATTAACCAAAACCCAGATTTGACCAAAAAAACAACCAAAACCCAGATCTGACAAAAAAATAACCAAAACCCAAATTTGAACAAAAATCGAATCAAAAGCTCAAATTTGTAACCCAAATCGAGTAAAAAGCTTAGATTCGTGACCAAAATCCAATCAAAAACTCAAATTTGTAACCAAAAACGAATTTTAAAAAACAAAATTCATTGCTTAAACGTGTTCTTCTTCTTCCTTCTTCGTCTTCTTCGTCTTCGTCTTCTTCTTCTTCTTCCAATTCAGGAAATCAAAATCGATTGAAGGAATTTACAGAGATTTACATGGACGAAAGAGAATCGAAAATCCTAGATCCATAACCCAAATTCGATTTGCAATTTCAAAAAAGAGAATTTTGTGAGAGAAAAAATTTGGATCTGGGCGTGAGAGAGATGAGAGAGAAAGTGAGATTTTTTTCTTCTTCATTAAGTCAGTGAACAGTGGCACGCTCGTAATGATTTTGTGAACAGTGGCATATTTGATTAAATTTTTGTGAACAATGGCATATTTGCAATTACCCCTATTAAAATATATTATCAAAGTAACCAATCGGAAAAGAAAAAAAGTATTAGCATTATGCATCACGAAAAAGATAAGAACACAAAAAACAATAACTAAAGTAGGAAATTTTATGATACAAAAATAAATAAATGATTTGTAAATAAAGTAGGAAATTTCATGATACAAAACAAAAACATTATTCAAGTAATAATCTAAATAAAATAAACACATTGATTTGCGACACGTACTTAAATATCTTTTTATTATGATTCAATAAAAGGTAATAATTTAATACTTGACGAAAATAATTAATTGCCCTTTTGAGAGTCAAAACTATAATTCATTAAAATAATAATCTAAATGAAATAAACACATTGAGGTAATAAATTATATATGTAACCAAAATAATTAACTGCCCATGTGAGAGTCAATATATATACTAGAATTGGCTCGCGTTTCGCGCGAGTATTTATTTTACAATTTTGTTACATTTGAGAACAAATAGTTTGATTATTATGTTTTTAAAAAATAAGCAATGTTTTATAAATAAAAAATAGTGATTGGTTTGAAATGAATTAGTATTTTTTTTTTCTTAACTATATGATATTGTATGAATATGAAACTATGAGGTGGTTTTTAACCATTTAAACATTAATGATTACTATTTGAAAATATATTTCATTGTTTTAAACTTTGTTAGGTTTTTTTTTTGTCACTTAAAATTTTTTTAGCTAAATACATAAAATATCATATATTTCATATATCTTATCTATAAATTATGATACATTTAATATTCTATTATTTTAAAATTTATCATTTATTTTCTATTCAGTATATTGTTTTTGTTTTTAGACATTTTTTATTATGAATTTTGATTAGTAACATTGCTAATATAAAACTATTGGTTGAATCAAAAACTTAGTTATTTAAAGTTAAGAATACAATGTATTTTTCAGGTTAAAATATGTGTGAGTGTTTCATACATCAACTTAGTATTTATTCTCTATACTTTCCAACATATTAATTGGACTAACAACACATGATATTTTTTCTCCTCCTATTAAGTGAAGTTTTAGAACTTTTATTTCATCATGCTCATAATGACATATATATTTTCTCTTTGGGATAAAAAGAAAATGATAAAACAATTTACCTTCATTTTAGATAACTGATATGCTCAAATTTCCTTTGAACTACTCTCTCAAATTAAGAGATCAATTGCAATACTTAAGGTTATCGAATCCACAGGGAATCAGGGACACAATAGATTATTACTTTCAGACTAAGCTAGGCAAAATAATGATAATGAAAAAGCAAATAAAACAAGCAAGCAGATGATAGTGATAAGCTTTAAAACAGTGAAGATAAAACCTAGGTTCAGGGAAATCTCAGGAGAATCAGAATTGCAGATGATCAATTAATGAATAGGATTATTAAAGCTCAGTTCATGAACATGCACACGAAAGTAAAACAAACCAGCTGTCGCTGCGAATATTTTCTATGAATAAATCCTAGAAAGCCAAATTCTTTTGCGAATCCTATGAATCTAAACAAGCATTAAAGATCAGGCACAATTGTTCACAAAACCCTAAACCAAATCCCTTTGCGAATAGGTATTTTGCTCATCAAAAACTAGTTCAGGTTATCAATCAAACTGTCGTTTCTATTAATAAACCCTAGATCAGATTTCAGTTCGCGAGGCTAAAATCAGCAGTAAGAACAAGTTAAGATGAATAACATTCTAATGATATTATCCTAATAAGAAATCAGATCTAGCAATTCATCAAAACCTTTGAAAACCCTAAACCTAACAGGAGAATTACTCAGACATATTCAATGAAGCACAAAACATCTTTATTAGAGATATCTCTTAAGAGTAATTCTAAACACAATAAAAAAAATCTCCCCCTAAAAAATGGTTGTAAATACGTATATATGGGGTCCCAAACCGACTAGAACATAAAAGTAAACATCTGGAAATTCCTTCGAAAAAACAGAAATCTTCAATTTGGGCTTTTTGGCTCGTTTGGCATGTCTGTCGATCGACACAGAATGACTGTCGATCGACACGACACTCTCTGGAAAATCTTCTTGTCTCACCAGACCTCCTGTCGATCGACGCAGAGATTCTCTGTCGATCGACGCTGGCTCTGCTGACAGATTTTGACTTTTTGTCGCTCCATTCCGCAATGCTCCAAAACTTCCAGTAAACATCTTTTCTGCTCCAATCGGTCTAGTTCCTGTAAAGACTCTAAAACCAACACAAAACACAACAAAAACTCTAGATATAGGACTCATATCATGGCTTAAACTAGGTAAAAACCATGACATATCAATAACCAATAGTGCGAATTTCATATAACTAAATGTTTGTTTGACAAAAGAAAATACAAATAACAAAACACAATAATATTTAATTTTTGAAGCTTAGATTATTTTTTGAGGCAAATATTTATAGTTTTACCCATTAATTTCTCTTGTTCTCTTATTACTTTTAATTAAGTATAATTGCAATAATTGTCTTCAGTATAGTTGAATTTAATTGATTTATTAGATGTAATAATTTTCTACTTATATTTGGCTTTATAAATCGAGTTATAAATCAATTTGTTTTAGGGATAATTGCAAAACTGCCACTTTTGAATTATTTTTTGCAAATATACTATTGTTAAATTATCTTCTTACAAACATGTTATTTATAAAACTTTTTAAAAATCTAATATCTCAGAATCTTCAATCTTAAAAAAGTATGTGGAATATCCATACTTTAAATTTTCACCGCATGTTGTAGCTAAAATATTTTAACTAAAATATTAATTACACCTTCCATCATTTTTTTTCTTTTTTTGTGATTGCTTATAACATAGATTTTCCCTCCACTTATAGTTGTATTTAAAATTTCTTTGTTGATCAAAATAAAATTACAAAACACAACGTTCTTAATTATTTACATTTATATAATATTTTTTGTAAATACTTTCAATATTTTTCTGAAAACAATAGTTTCTCTTTTAATTTTTCACTTTTATTATGTATTATTTTCGTTATTGTTTTAAGGATACCTTCTAATTTTTATTGGAATTAGTTGTAAGATGTAGCAACTTATGTTTTTGTTTTATGAATTTAGTTGTAGGCGAAGTTATTTGTAAATTGTTATGATCTTTTTGATAATTTAGTTTTTTTTTGTAATATTTGCAAATATAATTCCACCTAATTGAGGATATATGAAATGTACAATATATTAATATAACCAAATATACTGAATATGTTATTAATCTAGTTACAGTTTAACCTAATTGAACATTATAACTTTTCAAATTCTTTTTCTAACATTAAAACCACATCTATAATTTTTTTTCATTAGAAGAGAAAAAGCTACCTTTATATATATAGATTCTAAAATAAACTCATTTAAGTTATGAATTAGATATAAGACATATTCAAAGTTAACTAAATTTGTAATTACATACCGGTAGACAAAGATTTCTTTTCGAGACTCTTGGTTAAAAGTGTTATATTCACTATAAATTGTATTAATTGTATTTGGGATGATTGTTAGAAGATGTGAGGACTTTTTTTAAAAAATAATTAATTCTAAATCTTTCCATCTTAAAATTTTTTTTTTTTTTGTTTTGTTCATGTTACGCTTTTTTCACGAAGCATTTTTTTTAACTTAAAAAAAATAAAATCATAATTACCTATATAAAAGCCAAATTTTTAACTAAAATGTTTGAAATTAATCGTTAAAGTTATAAAAAGACATTAAATTTATTTTTTACTAAATAAATTCAAAAACATTGTCAAATATTTAGATGACACATGTTAGAGAAATTTTGACTTATACCACTTATTCCATGCCACTTTTAAAATATGCCACTGTTTAAATATCATTACAAGCATGCCACTGTTTTTTTTAATATTCCCAAATGACCCTTAATACAAACTAGATCTTATTTTTTTGTTCTCTCTCATCCATATTTCATTTTTTTTCTCTCACTCTCTCTACTAGATCGCCATCATGAGATTGAATTTTACTGTCACCGAATTCGATTCTTGTCGTCTCTGATTTCACAATCTCAGATTTCTGTCGCGATTTCCTCAAGAATTGAGAGGGCGTTGTTGTTGACGAAGAACGTGGATATGAGATTAAATCGAGCAGATTTTGGAGGACGAGAAGTAGAAGAAGTTTCAAACACAAACGACAGTAAATTTTTGAGTTTGGGTTAACTATTATGCATTTAGTATATAGATTTTGGATACATTATGAAACTATTAAATAAAATATAATGTTGTTAAAAGGTTTAGTAAAACTGTTAAAAAAACTTTATAAAACTGTTTAAAAATCTTATAAAACTATTCAAAAACCTTTTAAAACTGTTTGTAATGTTTTAGAAAAGTTTTGTAGGGTTTTTGTAAAGTTTTATAAGGTTTTAAAAAATCTTATAAAATCTTATAAACCTTTTAAAAACTTTAAAAACATTATAAAAATCTTACAAACCTTATAAAAATCTTATGAATCTTTTAAAAGCCTCATAAATATTTAAATGTTTAATTTTTAAAGACATGTACAAAAGTCTTATAAAATTGTTTAAAAACTTTATAAAAACGGGAAAAACCTAAAAATAATCAAAACCTATATTTGACTAAAAAAATAACCAAAATCCAGATCTGACTCAAAAAATAATAGAAACTTAGATCTGAACCAAAATCGAATAAAAACCTCAAATTTGTAACAAAAATCGAGTAAAAAGCTTAGATTCATAACCAAAATTCAATCAAAAGCTCAAATTTGTAACCAAAATCGAATCTAAGAACTCAAAATCAATTTAGAAGAAAAAAATTTACGAAGATTTACGTTGATGAGAGAAAATCAAAAATCCTAGATCTATCCTCGATGCGTTTGCATTCCATATAGTCAAAGAGAGAATCGAAAACCTTAGATCTATAACCCAAATCGGATTTGCAATTTTAGAGAAGAGAATTTTGTGAGAAAGAGGATTTTGTATCTGGGAGACGAGATTCGTGAGTGAGAAAGAAGAAGAGAAAGCCAGATTTGTTTTTTTCAATTAAGGGCAAATTTGTCATTTGGCCAGTGAACAGTGGCACGCTCGTAATGATTTTGTGAACAGTGACATGTTTGATTAAATTTTTGACAAGTGTGGCATATTTGTAATTGCCCCTACATGTTATCATCTCAAGACTTTGACTTTAAGGAAATTTTAAACTATTATATACATACTTAATTTGAAATTCCCTATTAAGTCGTTGCAAACCACCCAATGATTTTATTAAGACTAGGTGACTTCCCGCGTTATACGCGGAGCTAAAAATTTAAAACCAAATTTATAAGTCTACTTATAAAATATATTCATTGATTTTTTTCTTAACTACCTTACGTATTTACAATCTTCAATCCTCTAGAATTCTTTCATAGCCAAATATTATGCAATAATGACATTTTTTTGAATTTCATTAATTATAGTTTATAAATGACCAATGAAATAATCGGATAATCTAATGAACGATGTTTGCTTTTGATATGTGTTTGTTTATAATAATTAAAACTTAATATTTGATTAGATTTTAGAGACTTTAGAATATTAATCGGTTTTTTTTTAAATAGTTATATTGTTGGTAGTTTTTTTGTCACAAAAGTTAACAGTTTCTCTTTAAATTTTCTTAGTAAGTTTTATGATAAATTTTAGTGATAACATATTTATAGAAAACTGTTCAAAAATTTATTATGATAGAAATTAATTTCAGACATTTCATTAGTGAATAACGAAAATAACTAAACATTGATTAATTTTTTTTATGGAAAGAATATACCTTAGTTATAGAAATATTTTGTTGTGATGATTCAAATTTGCCTTGTCACATTTCTTTTGAGCCATGTCACAATTGTTTTTGAGCCATGTCATAACTTTTTCATAAATCCCCACCCATATAATATATATAGGGGATTCTAATACTCAAATACGTAAACACATGATTCAAATTGCATCAATACGAGAAACGAACTAAAATACTGAGAGCATGCACAATGGTAATTTTTTGTGGGTATCATAAACATTATTTTAATATTAATTATTATTGAAACATCCCGAAATAAAAGTAATACATATCAAAAGCAAACAAAATAAATGTCTGAAAACATGTGTATAAGCGTGGATTTAGTTGTGGACTTTTGAGATTATGTGAGAATCTTTATTGGTATTGGCCGGTGCGGCCAAAGTGTGGTCCGGTGTGGACTCGTGTCTTGGGATTCGAGGTCGAATCCAGTTTAGTGGGGAAGAATTGTAACATCCCGAAACCAAAATTCTTATTTTTGGTAAGGGGGTGTCGATCGACACTTGATTTTTGGTAAGGGGGTGTCGACCGACTCCAGCTGTGGGTGTCGATCGACACCAAGTTCTGCGGTTTGGTCGGTTTTAAAATTAATCGCTCGGTTTACGTCGCGGTTAAGGGAAACCCTAGGGCTCGGGTATTTAAAGGATTATCAGTCTTTTGACCGTGTTTTAGAGGGGAGATCGAGAGAGAGTAAGTTGTGAGAGGTTGTTGAGAGATTTTTGAAGGATTGTTGCCAAGAAATCCTTCGAAATCCCTCTCGTGTGTCCCTTTAGGCGTAGAGAGCCTTGTCCTTCGTGGTTTGTGGCGTTAGGGTTTTGATTTTGCGAGTTCCTTGCCGTTCGTCGTTGTCGCAGTCAAACTCGTTCCTCGTTTCATCGTTCTTTCCGAAATCGAGGTGAGTGTGTGATCGCGGGTACGGAATTAGATTATTAGGATATTGTTGAATGATTGAATTGTCTTGATTGTTTTCTGTGATTATTCGTGTGATAAGTGTGTATTAAAGCGTGTTTGATCTTGTTGAGGAAACTAATCGAGTCTGCGAGAGAATTTTGACTCGGATTCGGTTTCTGCGAGAGGTGTCGATCGATACCTAGAGGCATTGTCGATCGACACCACTCTTTTAATCGTGAGGTTCATTTGAGATAATGCAGTGTCGATCGACACCACGTTAGAGTGTCGATCGACACCCCTTGTTTTAATCGTGAGGTTCTTTGGTTGTGCATGTTCTTGTTTGATTGTTATGCAATCGATCGATCCAATTCTGGGTCTACAGTTGGTCGTGCATGTTCTTGTTTGATTGTTGTGCTATCAGTTGGGCAGACCTAGGCAGGATTAGTAAACGTTGCATTTGTATATTCCGAGTCAGGAGCCGTGCGTATTTAAGCTCTTTAGAGTAGGTTTAGGTTTTTATGGTTGGTGGGCGTTTTAGAATTTATTATGGATGACTCATTATCTGGAGACGGTGGCTTTCCAGAGTATATATCGGGGACGGTGGTTTCCTGTATACATGCTGAGAGACGGTGGTTCTCTCTAGGAGACGGTGGTTTTCCTGTGTACTGATACTGGGACGGTGGTTTCTTTTATGGTACTGATAGCCTATATTGGGACGGTGGTTTCCTCTATAGTGCTGAGAGACGGTAGTTCTCTCGAAGGGACGGTGTATTCCCTAGAGTGTGTGTGTGTGTGTGTGGATGAGTTAAAACATAATAAATGTCTGAAAACATGCATATAAGCGTGGATTTAGTTGTGGACTTTTGAGATTATGTGAGAATCTTTGTTGGTATTGGCCGGTGCGACCAGAGTGTTGTCCGCTGTTGACTCGTGTCTTGGGATTCGAGGTCGAATCCAGTTTAGTGGGGAAGAATTGTAACATTCCGAAACAAAAATTCTAATTTTTGGTAAGGGGGTGTCGACCGACACCAGCTGTGGGTTTCGATCGACACCAAGTTCTGCGGTTTGGTCAATTTTAAAATTAATCGCTCGGATTGCGTCGCGGTTAAGGGAAACCCTAGGGCTCGGGTATTTAAAGGATTATCAATCTTTTGACCGTGTTTTAGAGGGGAGATCGAGAGAGAGTAAGTTGTGAGAGATTGTTGAGAGATTTTTGACGGATTGTTGCCAAGAAATCCTTCGAAATCCCTCTTGTGTGTCCCTTTAGGTGTAGAGAGCCTTGTCCTTCGTGGTTTGTGGCATTAGGGTTTTGATTTTGCGAGTTCCTTGCCATTCGTCGTTGTCGCAGTCAAACTCGTTCCTAATTTCATCGTTCTTTCCGAAATCAAGGTGAGTGCGTGATCGCGGGTACAGAATTAGATTATTAGGATATTGTTGAATGATTGAATTGACTTGACTATTTTCTGTGATTATTCGTGTGATAAGTGTGTATTAAAGCGTGTTTGATCTTGTTGAGGAAACGAATCGAGTCTGCGAGAGGATTTTGACTCAGATTCGGTTTCTGCGAGAGGTGTCGATCAACACCTAGAGGCAGTGTCGATCGACACCAATCTTTTAATCGTGAGGTTCGTTTGAGATAATGCAGTGTCGATCGACACCCCTTGTTTTAATATCATTGCCTTTTGTTGTTAAATGTTGTTTGATCGCGTAGCAATTGATAATCCGTTCCTATTTTTGTATCCGGTAGGCGGGATGACCGCTTCATTGAGTATTTATGATAATACTCATGCAACTCTGTTTTTCTCTTTTGAGTTGAAGGTAAAGGAAAAGTTTGAGATCGTGGAATCATGGTTGGGACGAGAGGATGATTAGGAACTCTGGGTTTTATGTTTATTGTGGTTATGTCTAGAGCCTGGTTAGGTTGTCAAGAATTTTTTGAAATGCTTTTGGATATTTTTGGAATCGAATAAATGCTTAATATGGTTGATTGGTTTATTGATTTGGTTATTTAGACTATTCGGTTTATGGTTATTCCGCAGTAGAATTATTTTGGATAAAAAAAAAGTGTCGTTGTTTCAATTATATTAGTTTATTGAGACTCATTATGAAACTGTTAAAATTTTTTTTTTTAATGCTTGCAAAATGGATAATAATCAAAGTAATATATATATATATATATATATAATTAAAAAATGGTAATATTACAAAGCGTAAAAACGTAAAATTGACTCGACCAAAAAAAATGTACAATTTAAGAAAACTTATAAAAGCGTGATGAAAAGACAATTAAGTCGGCTCTAGTTAGCCATATTTTGCCAGATATGCTCAACCAAATCCTATATATATATATATATTAATTGAGAAGCACTAGAAGTTAAAAATCCTACGTGTCACTCATGTATGCATTCTAAGTAAAAAAATCCTATGTGTCATTTTCTCACATTTCCTCACATTTTCCATCAATTTAAATATTATTCCAAAAGAAAAGTAATAAATACGGGTCCAGTTCTAGAAAGATTTTGATTTGATTTAAATTTGATTTTAGGCCTGGGCATTCGTTTCCCGTTCGGGTTTTGGGTCGGATTATTCGGTATTCGGGTTTTCGGTTTGATGAATATAAAACCCATTCGGATTTTTAAAATTATCGGTTTGGTTTCGGTTCGGGTACACTCGGATTCGGTTCGGTCAAAACCCATAAAAACCCGCGGGATATTTGGGTTTGGTTTATGGTTATCGGGTTACGGGTATTTTCGGGTTTTTAAACCGAAAAACCCGAAATACCCGAAAAAACTGTAAATTTTTGGGTTCGGGTAAACCTGCGTTACCCGCGGTTACCCGAATTTTTTTTTTCTTTTTTTTTGAAAATCCATGTTTATGTAAAAAAACAAGGTTTTTTGTGAATAAAATTTAACATTCATTTTAAACATGCATTTTTGTTTTAAAAAACATGATTCGGGAAATCTTTTTTTTTTTAAACATGCATTTTTTACATAAACACAAAATTCAAAATCAAATAAAGAAACAAAATCAAATCGACCATAAGTTATGGAAATCAAAATCAAATTTACAAACAAAATCAAAATGAAGCAAATTAGAAACAAAATCAAGATCGAGTCAAAATCCATTCCAAATTAACCACAAAGCATAGACCCGAACCCGCGGTTACCCGAATTACCTGAAATCTTCTTTTTTTTGAAAATGCATGTTTATGTAAAAAAATGGTTTTTTGTGTGAATAAAATTTAACATTCGTTTTAAACATTCATTTTTTTAAAAAAAACTTGATTAGGGAAATCTTTTTTTGTAAAAACATGCATTTTTTACATAAACGTGCATATCATAAAAATATATATATATATATATATATTTGGGTAATTCGGGTACATGCGGGTAACGCAGGTTTACCCGAATCCGAAACCAAAACCGAAACCCGAGGATTATAGAACAGATTCGTGTAGTAGGCTAAACCCGAACCCGAACCCAATTTTTTTGGTTTGGTTTCGGGTTCGGTTTTCGGGTTCGTATAATATGCCCAGACCTATTTGATTTAGATAAATTTGTGTGTAATAAAAAATCAAAAATCTAGGTAAATTTTTATAATTTCCTAATATTTTGCCGAAAGAAATAAATTCCCTAACTTATTTTGGAACAACTTTTCCATATTTTGAAAAACATTTATTTACTAACTTTCCTTCTTTTTAAATACAATTCCTAAATTAAAATTTATTTATAACTATTTTACTTAGTTATTTCCAAAATAAATTTCCTTAATAAATTTATTTAGTTATTTTACAAAATTATGAATAGTTATTTCCGAAATGAATATTTCCGAAATAAATTTCCTAAAATTTTGCATTGATCATAAAACTAGATTTTACCAGGATATTTTTAGTGGAAATAAAGTTTTCCGATTCTATGGTACGTACCAACTGTGTTGTATCCCTATTGGTATATATATTCTTGATGATTCTACAAGTTGTTTTTTGGGCTTCAATAAATTTTACATTCAATTAAAAAAAATGGTGAATGGCTTCTAATACATGTTATATTTTGTTATCTTTGCAGGGAAACAAAATTTGGGCGACAATCAAAAAGCAGTTCTGGAAACAGTTCGAGGATTCTCTCTCTGAAGTAGGCATGACCACGGTTACGGTTTCTTAACCAACGGTTAAGGTTATAATTTTTTTTTAACCATAACCTTAACTAAACGGTTACGGTTAAATACAGTTACGGTTGATACGGTTATGGTTAGAAATGGTTACGAGCATTTAATAAAAATGATACGGTTAATTTTACAGTTGAATACTACGGTTAAAATTATAGTACTTTTAAAACTGAATAATTAAAAATACATAAGTGTTTTAAAATATATGTATATTGATTTTTTTTAATGGTATTAATATCAAACGTTATTTTTATTTGTGGATAAAAATTTAGAAATTCATAGATGACTATTTTAATTCTTTTATATGATGATACAAAAAAGTTATAACTACTTTTTGGCTCCAACGAGATTTCATATTTTTTAGAATATTTTTTTAAAAAAACTCATTGACTTGGTTGCATTCCACGATCTTTATCATTTCGGTTAGTTATCATTTTTTATTGTAATTTTGATGTCCTTTGAATCAACTATATTATCCCGTCACACGTCCACGTTCATTCACCAATCAATATTGTCATTTTTGCATATATTTGTTGGAAATATAATCAACTATATTGCCACATTCACTTTAAAACTTCAGTTAAGAATACTTTAATTTTAAAAAATATTTATGGTTTGGAGAAGAATACATAACTAATTAGTACATGTAAATTGTGAGAAAATTTAATTTGAAGTTAAATACGGTTACGGTTGAATTTTTAAGGTTTTAACCATACGGTTAACCGACGGTTTTATACGGTTACGGTTAACCAATAGTTATGGTTAAAAAAACGGTTAACCATAACTAATATATTTTTACGGTTAACGGTTACGGTTTTTAACCGTTTCAAACGGTTACGATTTAAAATGGTACGGTTACGGTCCGAAATACGGTTACAGTTGGATTTTGGCCATACCTACTCTGAAGGAGACACAAAGCTGATTCGAAATTTTGTAGTCGGTCAAACTGTTGGTGCTTATAGGACTACTGACCACACCTACAAAATATCCTTCACCCAGATGACGACGATCGATAAATGTGATCAATTACCAGCCACATTAACTGGCTGGCGTTTTGCTAACTATGATGACATTATTGATGAGAAAAAGGGAATAGAGTTTTTATTTGGTAAGTAAAATATATATGGTTGCTCAATCGTTGTACTATTTTCTATGCTCTAAATTTAGCTTTGTGTTTCCAGATGTTATTGGAGAAATTGCTAATGCTACAGATATTCAAACCTTTGAAAAACAAGGTGTGGAAACCCAGAAACTCACTGTTGTACTCAGGAATGCAGAGTTTGTTTAAACTCCATCCTTTATATTTATTCTACTATATTACATTTACCATTCCAAATAATATACCTCTATTACATGTTTGTTTATCAGAAATACGCGTCTTTCATGCACACTCCTTGGAAGTTACGCTGAGAGTGTGAACGACTATGTGAAGACCCAGTTTTGTCGGGCCAGTCTTTGGAAAGGTTTGAATATCTTCATCATATATGTTAGAATTCCATAGGGTTTATGGAGTATAAACTATTTCGCTTCTCTAAATGCAGATCTATGGAGTGTGATAAGCTCAAATTAGACCTAGAGCTACTCTCTCAAATTAAGAGATCAGAAGTAGTACTTTAGGGTCGAATCCACAGGGAATCAATGAAACACAATAGATAAATAATTTCAGATTAAACTAGGCAAATAGTATTAAAGCAAGTAAATCAAAGCAAGCAAAACAAACGGTTGTGAAACAATAAGAGAAAGACGCTAGGCACAGGGAAATCTCCAGTGAATTAGAATTGCAGGTATGATAAGATAGTTAGGAATAATAAAGCACTGTTCCTGAACATGAACACGAATATAAAACTAATCAACTTTCGTTGCAGAAGTTATCTATGATTAAATCCTAGCAAACCAAATTTCTTTGCGAGTTCTATAAATTTAATCAAGCATTAAAGTTCAAGTTCAATTGTTCACAAAACCCTAAACCAAATTTCTTTGCGAAAATGAATTTTGCTCATCAAAGACTAAATCAGGTAATCAATCAAACTGTCGTTTCTATTAATTAATCCTAGATCAGATTTCAGTTCGCGAAGCTAAAATGAGCAATAAACACAAGTCAAGATGAAGAACATTCTAATGATATTATCCTAACAACAAATCAGATCTAGCGATTCATCATACACTTTCGAATAACCCTAAACCTAACAAAGAAAACTACTCAGACATATCGAATGATGAAAACATGTTTTTATTAAAAGATATCTCTAAGAGTTAAGTAAAATAAAGCGTAAGCCTAAACAATGGCTTGGAATACGTATATATAGAAGTACAAAGTCGGCCAAAACATAAAAGTAAACATCTGGAAGTTTTGGGCTTCAAACGGACTTCTGCGATTAAGAATTGGGCTTTCTGGGACAAGGTGTCGATCGACACCTATAGATGGTGTCGCTCGACACCAACTTCAAAGTCGGGTTCTTTGGCTTCATAAGTCTTCGTGTCGAGCGATACTCTTCGTGGTGTCGCTCGACACTGCTTCTAAATATCGATTCCGAACTTGCATCTTTGCCACTTCATTCCGTGATGCTCCAAAACTCCCAGTAAACATCTTTTATGCTCCAAACGTCTAAGTACCTGTAAAGACTCTAAAACCAACACAAAACACAACAAAGACTCTAGATATTGGACTTATATCATGGCTTAAACAGGGTAAAAACCATAATATATCAACTCCCCCAGACTTAGCTTTTTGCTTGTCCCTAAGAAAAACAGTGTTATCACTCCTTTAGGAACCACATACCTTTGCAAAGCTAATTCGGTGATCCTTCGATGTTTCCCTAGAAGTATAGCAGTCCTCCAGATTGAATCCAAACCCCTTAGAAAATCTCTGACTTTCAGTCACAAACCCCTTTAGTTTAATTAGGTGTGGTCTCATCGAGGGAATATCGATCGCTGGACCTTCTAGATTCTTTCACTTCCTTTAACACTTTCCTGCATTTCACCCTCTCTCTTCCCTCTGAGACTGTATCCAATTAAGGATATCATAGAGATGCAATGCCCTTTGTTGAACTTTTTCTTCAAGAATTTTCTGATTTTTGGACTTGCATTTTTTTCTGAAGATTTTTTTTTTATTTATTTCCTTGGCATCTCTACGATCACTAGTTCAACGCTTATTACTATTGTTCTTGTGGAGACAGAGTCATGAGGCTTTTTTTTTGATCTAGGACAGTTGTGTTCGTTATTCGGGAAGAAGTTTCAAGAGCGGTCCGTCCTCGCTTTCAAGTGTTTGGAAGCTGAATCAAGTCTTGCGATTACCAACGCCCTTGACAAGAAATTAGAGATTCATTAGGGCGGGGTCTGCAACGTCTTTCTGGCGTTCTCCAGAAATCTGAACTCGCTCCGTTAAACTAATCCACTTCCAGTTACCCACCTCAGTAAAACCAGCCAACTTGCATTAGAAATGGTCCTTGAGTGCTGTTCAAAGTAAGTTGGAAAGGGGAGTTTCGACCCAAAAATTTTAAAATTTGACTCAAAAACACCAAAACAAAACACAACATGAGCAACTACCTCCCCCAGACTTAAACAACACTGTCCCCAGTGTTATTAAGCCTAAGATTGGTGAAAAAGGATAGATAGAAAACGAAACGTATGAAAAACGAAGTGAAAAATCATACCTGAAGGAAGTGTCGATCGACGCCTTTGAATTTGTCGCGTCGAGTGACTGAAGTTTATGTCGATCGACTGTTGAATGTTTGTTGGTGTCGAGCGATGCTCTTTCTGGTGTCGGTCGACACCTTCATCGGAAGTTCATACTCACTTGCAATTCAACGTTTAATCTCCTAAAAATCAAAACAAAAACAAAACCAAAACGTAAAATTGAAAAAGAAACATAAAATGAAACATAATTATAAAACTCATAAGTGGGTTGCCTCCCACTAAGCGCTTATTTTTAGTTATTAGCTTGACTGTGTTGAGGAATCTAGACATTTGGAGGATCTGTACTCTTCCATGGAATGATTCCCGGAAAGAGTTTCTGCGTTTTCTGCACCATCTCCTGAATGATCACCTCACCTTTGTCTTTAAGCTCTGGAGGAATGAGAATTCGCATCTTCGTGAAAGGCTTGGAGGTCCTTTGACGCTCCTTAGGAATCCCTGCAAAATCATGTAAAGAAAAACCAAGACTTGCACAAGAAACTCGAGTCTTGCGTAAGCGTGTAACAGCTTTTCCAACTTTGAAATTCTTTTGAATGAAATCAAGAGATTCAGGTTCAGGAATCGCGTACCTTTGCACTTCGGGAGGATCGAAGGCTGGGATAAGAGGTGTGATCTCCACAGATGAAGGAGACTCCTTGACTAAGTTTTCATCATCTAAAATCTCCACAGAAAAAGTCTGACCGTTGATGGTGGATTTGCTCGTCGTCTCCATGTCAAAGTCCATGACAATTTCACCAATATCAAGTTTTATCTTCCCTTTCCTCACGTCGATTTGAGCACCAGCAGTAGCTAAGAATGATCTTCCCAGGATTAGAGGGTCTTCAGGCTCATCGTCGTATTTCAAGACCACAAAGTCTGTAGGAATGATGCATTCCTGAATCTTGATTGTCACGTCCTCTAATATTCCTTCTGGGAATCTTCTGGATCGACCGGCTAAAAGAAGCGACATCCTAGTGGCCCTGAAATCAGTCTTCCCAAGATCAATAGCAATAGAAAGTGGCATCAAGTTAATACAAGATCCTAAATCACAAAGAGAATGAGGAAACTGCCTTGTTGAAATTGAACAATTAAGCACGAAGTTGCCTGGATCCGGAAGCTTGATTGGAACCCTGCTCTGAATCATTGCGCTAACTTCTTCTGAGAATCGCTCTGATATCTCTAGTTAGCAGTGCTCCCTTTTCAGGACTAATACCATTCGCTGCAAGCCGCTTGACATATCTTCTAAGCGCAGAAGAAAGTTTAACTGCATCAACAAGAGGCATTTCCACCATGATCTTATCAATAATCCGCTTGCAAAACTCCTCCTCAACCTCCTGCTTAGACCTTCTAGTTCTGGGAAAAGGGACTGGAGGCTTGTAGACATTCTCCTCTGAAGTAATCGCGATTACCACAAAATCAGGCTCCTTAGTGTCGATCGACACTAGCTTTGATTTCCCGATCTGGCTCGATTCTTCAGAGGGTGTCGATCGACACTAAAACTTTTCTCGCGTCGAGCGACACGACCTCCTCGTCGCTCGACAGATGCTCTGCAGTTCCAAAAATTTTGTCCAACTCTGCGAAATAATCCTTTGTTTCAATTGGAACAACATTGCAAGCGCTCCTTGGGTTTGCATCGGTCTTCGCAGGAAGAAATCCTTCTTGCCTCTTGATAGAACTAGCCGTTTGAGCTACTTTGACGTCGAGCTTCTTGACATGAGTACTTAACGCTTCGAATTTCCCATTCAAGTCTTGATACACAACATCTATCTTCCCGTTAAAGCTCACGGTCATCTTCTGTTGGCCCTCTAGGAGTTGTTCCAGCATAGTCTTCACCTCATTGTCCTGCTCAGGAGGCTTTTCGTAGGACGAAGAACCATAACTTCTATTGAAGTTGTTGCTCTGATATGGCTTTGAACCATAGCCCTGCTGATTACCGTACTTCTGAAATCCAGAACTATTGACATAGTTCACATCTTCTGGTTTGAACGTCTGGACTTCCTTAGCGAACTGAACCGTCTTCTTTCCTGCTAGAAGATCGTGCATAGAATCGAGCCTCTTGGTAACCTCAGCAAATTGAGTACCATTGATATTCTTTCCTGACTGGCTCCTCTCAAAATCCATGGCTTTAGCACTGTTGCCGTTGGCAAGATTCTCTATAAGTCTCAAGGCAGTCTCTGGCAAGTTTGTGTTGAAGTTCCCACTACTCGCAACATCTAAAGTCACAGCATATTGCAGCGCAATCCCTCTGTAGAAGTTGTTAATCAGCTGCACCTCACTGAATCCATGGTGTGGACAGTCTCTCTGATAGCTCTTGAATCTATACCATGCAGTTTTAAATGCTTCATTATCGCCCTGCTTGAAAGTAGCAATCTTTGCTCTGAGATCCTCGAACTTTGCATCATCGAAGAAGTTGCATAAGAAAGCATTCTTCGTGTCCATCCAGTTTGTGAGCCAGCCTGGTGGAAGCGTCCTTAGCCAATACTTGGCTTCCCCATGTAGAGAGTATGGGAAAAGCATGCAGAAAAGGTAATCCTCTGAAACTCGATTGGCTTTGATAGCAGATGCCAAGTCCTCGAATCGCTCTATGTGGTCTTTGGGGTTCTCATGAGGAAGACCGCAGAACGGGTCTTGAGCAACTAAGGAGAAATATGCAGGCTTCAGCTCGATGTCATTCCTCTGAAAAGGAGGTGGACGAATCGCAGCACAATTTGCATAGAACTGCTCTGGACGTTTGTAGTCTGCGATGGTCCGTCTTTGCGCGACGTTCTGCTCGTTTCTCATCAAGATCGGCTGATTCAGGATGTGGTGTCGATCGATGCCATCTTGGTGTCGCTCGACACCAAATTTTTCATCGTGTCGAGCGATTTGATTCTGGTGTCGCTTGACACCCGGTTCCAGATTCGCCTGATCCTCTTCATTCTCCTCGACGATCACAGCTCCGTCGTCGTCGATCCTCTGTCCTTCCTCGTTGTATGGCAGTCCTGCCGGATCACGCAGAACTCCATCTTCTCCCAGTCTCAGTACGATATGTCCTTGAGCAGCCATCTTTGCTACTCTTTTGTTCTCACGCTCTAAGTGTGCAAGCTCTTGAAGATCGTGTTCAACTAGTTCTTTGTCTTTGGAGCTCCTTGTATCAGGCATGTACCTGAAACGCAAAACAGAAAAAGACAAGAAACTAACAAAATAAAAACAAAAATAAAATACCTAGACAAAATCCTAATAATAAAAATCTTATGCTTTAGATTCCTCGGCAACGGCGCCAAAATTTGACAAGCTCAAATTAGACCTAGAGCTACTCTCTCAAATTAAGAGATCAGAAGTAGTACTTTAGGGTCGAATCCACAAGGAATCAATGAAACACAATAGATAAATAATTTCAGATTAAACTAGGCAAATAGTATTAAAGCAAGTAAATCAAAGCAAGCAAAACAAACGGTTGTGAAACAATAAGAGAAAGACGCTAGGCACAGGGAAATCTCCAGTGAATCAGAATTGCAGGTATGATAAGATAGTTAGGAATAATAAAGCACTGTTCCTGAACATGAACACGAATATAAAACTAATCAACTTTCGTTGCAGAAGTTATCTATGATTAAATCCTAGCAAACCAAATTTCTTTGCGAGTTCTATAAATTTAATCAAGCATTAAAGTTCAAGTTCAATTGTTCACAAAACCCTAAACCAAATTTCTTTGCGAAAAGGAATTTTGCTCATCAAAGACTAGATCAGGTAATCAATCAAACTGTCGTTTCTATTAATCAATCCTAGATCAGATTTCAGTTCGCGAAGCTAAAATGAGCAATAAACACAAGTCAAGATGAAGAACATTCTAATGATATTATCCTAACAAGAAATCAGATCTAGCAATTCATCAAACACTTTCGAATAACCCTAAACCTGTAACACCCAATCCTTTTTTTTTTTTTTTTTTTACTAACAATTCTACTGCGAAAATTAACATAAACGATTAAACCAATAAAAATAATCCAACAATAAATATCTCCTTTAAACCATTTAATTTTAACACCAAAATTCAGGAATGAAGAATAACTTATCTAGCAACCTAGCCAACTGGTTTGCTAGACTAAACATTAAAACCTAAACCCTATCATCCTCTTCTCCCGGCCTCGATTCCACGGTCACACTTTTCCTTTACCTGCAACTCAAAGGGAAAAAAACAGAGTTGCGTGAGTATTACCATAAATACTCAGTAGAGCGGTCATCCCGCTAATAGGAAAAACATAAAAATACGAATATCAATTTACTACGCGATTAAATATCGATTTAACCAATTTCCAGATTAAAATTACCAATTCAGCTTAATTAACATTTCCTTTTTAGATCAATTAACAACTCTGATTAATTAAAATAAACACACGAAATTACACAATATATTATCGGGTGTCGATCGAGACATCACCATGATGTCGATCGACACGCGACCAAGTCGATGTCCATCTCTGCGCGAGGTGTCGATCGACACTGCCCACAGGCGTTGATCGACACGTCGCACCAGAACCCGAGCCCGAGCCAAATCCTCACATGGCTCGTCTCGATTCCTCGTTGCTTGACACAGCGACCACACAAGACAAAATCACACAGCAATCAACCACAAAACCAATCTTTCCATACAAAAAATGAATAACAATAATCACACAATTCCTAATATCCGATCCTACGCTTTTCCTAACGATCACGCACTCACCTTTGAGTTTTGAAGCGGATTGACTAAGGAACGAACGCGAAATGACTGATCACAGCCACCAACTCTCTGATTCCTCGCTGGAACCGAAAGGAAAAGAACCTCGAATCACCACACGCGACCACAGGAACAAACGAACGGCGAATCCTCAAAAACACGAGCGATTCTACCCGAAAACCTTTGAATCACGAACTCTCTCTCACTTTTTCAAGTTTCTCTGCGATTTTCACTCTGGAAAACGCGGCCACGAACAACATAAGCTTATATAGCCGAGCCCTAGGGTTCCCTTAAACCAACCCAAGCCCAAAACGAACCGAAATCAAATCCCTAAGTCTGATTTCAATGCGTGTCGATCGACAGGAACCTCTCTGCCCAAAACCTTTGCAAGGTAAACACCCGAGTCGATCGACAGACACCCATTCCTACTGATCGACATGCATCTAGAAAAACCCATTTTGGATCACGGGCGTTACAATTCTCCCCCACTAACAATGGATTCGTCCTCGAATCCCGACCAAAACCGTCTACTAAAGACTCCAAACTCGACCCAACCCGGTCAACTATCCGAGATCAAACCCGATCTCTGAGGCTCTCGTTCAGTCTCATGTTTATACACCCGTTTTCAGACATCTATTACTCTTAACTCATTCCACACCACTCTCACTCACAGGACGCATCCTTTGAGCTATCGGTGCCCGCACCCCTCTCACTCGCAGGACGCATCCTTTGAGCTATCGGTGTCTCGTGCCCCTTCTACTCTCAGGACGCATCTTTTGAGCTCTGGGTACACAGGGAAAGCTACACAATCCCTAGAGAGAACGCATCCTCTAAAAAAAAATGAAAGAGTTGATCAGGACCACAACCCCTAGAGTAATAAATTCTAAAACGCTGATAAACATCTATCGACTAACTGCCTCTCGTGGTCAAACTCGATACTCCCTAACCCGGAATATCACCACAACACATATAAGAAAGACTCATCTTATAAAACAGATTAAATAAGAACAACTCCATCTTATAAATCTCGAAAAGGTATAATCGTTACAACACAACGAGAAATACAACGATACCAAGCATCAACATGCTAAACAGACTAAACTGGAACCACAAAGAGAAATAAAGCTCACGCCACGACCTGCTTATCGAACCACTTCCTGAACTTTAACTTCATCTTTGCATCGGGCTCCCAAGTCTCCTCCTCAAAAGCAACGCAATCCCACAGAATCCACAACAAAGGAATCTTCTTCCGACGCAGCACCTTGACTCTCCTCTCGAGAATCCTCACCGTCAAATCAGGCTGAAGATCCGCAGGAATCTCAGGCACTAGCTCCTCCGACTCATGCAGGCACTTCCTCAACATTGACACATGGAAAACCTTATGAAATGCCTTCATGATCGATGGTAACTCAAGCTGATACGCCACCGGCCCAACTCGCTCCACTACCGGAAATGGACCCATAAACCGCGGACTGAGCTTGTTCTCTGCTATGGCTCGGTTAGGACCCCTCAACATAGCCATCTTAAGATACACCCGATCTCCCACTGCAAACTCAAGCTCTCGCCGCCTCTTATCCGCATAACTCCTCTGCCGATCCTGAGCTTCCTTCATGTTCAGCCTCACAACCCGGACCTTTTTCGTCGTTTCCTGAACATAAGTAGCTCCATGAATACTCCGCTCCCCCACTTGGGTCCAGCATAAGGGTGTCGTGCAAGGCCTCCCATACAAAGCCTCAAAAGGAGTCATACCAATGCTCGCCTGGAAACTGTTATTATAAGCAAACTCCACTAAGCTCAAATGACCAGCCTAGTGACCACCCCAATCCAAAACACACATCCTCAGCAAATCCTCCATAGTCTAAATAGTCCTCTCTGACTGCCCATCAGTCTGCGGATGATAAGTTGTACTCATATGCACCTTAGTGCCCATCTCTGCCTGAAACGCTCTCCAAAACTCAGATGCAAACCTCGGATCTCGGTCTGACACAATGCTGGTTGGCACTCCATGTAGCCTCACAATCTCCTGCATAAATTTCTTAGCCTAAACAGCCGCGCCGTCTGTCTTCTTGATGGCCAGAAAATGTGCTGACTTAGTCAACCGATCGACAATCACCCAAATAGCATCGTGCGTCCTCGAAACAGGTAATCCCACAACAAAGTCCATTGTGATCCTATCCTACTTCCACTCCGGAATGGGTAAACTCTGCAAAAGACCACTAGGAACCTTGTGTTTAGCTTTAACCAGCGAACACGTGTTGCACTTAGAGACATAAGCCGCCACATGTCTCTTCATCCCGACCCAGTGATAATACCGCTTGAGATCACGATACATCTTAGTCACTCCCGGATGAATCGGAACTTACTAGCATGAGCCTCCCGCAGAATCTCCTGCCTCAACTCCTCAACCTTGGGTACACAAACCCTACCGTGAACAAGAATCGCCCCACTCGAGGAGACTTGATACTCAGAACCCGCCGCGGTCGACGCAGCCACTAAACAAGAATCACTCGCCTGAGCCGCAAGAATCCTACTCAACAGATCCACCAAATCAACCGCCTCTAAACCCAAAGGCTCCTCTGACATGGCACATAAACGCAATATGCTAATCTCGCTAATCAGCGACTCAATATCCTGCTCCCGCGCCGAATCTGCCCGACGACGACTCAAAGCATCCGCTACCTGGTTTGCCTTACCAGGATGATGGACTATATCAAGCTCATAATCTGCTAACAACTCAACCCAGCGCCTTTCCCTCACATTCAGCAACGGCTGAGTGAAAATGTGCTGCAGATTCTTATGATCGGTGAAGATCTGAACCTTCCTACCATACAGATAGGATCTCCAAATCTTCAATGCAAACACCACTGCACCCAACTCTAGATCATGCGTAGGGTAATTACGCTTTGCGCCCCTCAGTTGCCTCGAAGCATACGCAATCACTCTACCCTCCTGCATCAACACGCAACCCAAACCAATCCCGGAAGCATCCGTGTACACAACATACGGCTTACCTGGCTCGGGCAACGCCAAAACTGGTGTACTCATCAACACCTCCTTGAGCCTCGAAAAGCTCTCCTGGCACTCCTGGGACCAAACAAACGAAACATCCTTCCCGGTCAACTCCGTCATCGACTGAGCCATACTCGCAAATCCTTTGACGAACCTCCGATACTATCCTGCTAAACCTAGAAAATCCTGATCTCGGTAGCATTAGCAGGTCTAGGCCAATCTCGAATAGACTCTATCTTAGCCGGATCCACAGAAACTCCCGCTGCAGAGACAATGTGACCAAGGAATCCCATTTCCCGCTGCCAAAACTGCACTTGCTCAACTTAGCATAAAGCTTCTACTCCCGAAGCTTCTCCAGAACCAACCGCAAATGAACCTCATGCTCCTCAGGACTCTTAGAGTAAACCAAGATATCGTCGATAAAGATAATCACGAAGACATCCAGGTACTCCCGAAACATGCCGTTCATCAACCGCATGAACGCTGCTGGCGCATTCGTTAAACCGAACGGTATCACCACAAACTCAAAATGACCATACCGTGTCCTGAAAGCGGTCTTCCGAACATCAACCTCGTCGATCGGAATCTGATGGTAACCTGACGCCAAGTCAATCTTAGAAAATCAAGTAGCACCCCTCAACTGATCTAGCAACTCATCAATCCTCGGGAGAGGGTACTTGTTCTTCACAGTGACCCAGTTAAGTCCCCGGTAATCGATGAATAACTAAAAACTACCATCCTTCTTGTTCATAAACAACACTGGCGCTCCCCACGGTGAAGTACTCGGACGGATAAAACTCTTACTGGTTAAATCCTCCAACTGACACTTCAGCTGAGCTAACTCTGCCGGAGCCATCCTGTAAGGTGCCTTGGAAATAGGCTCTGTCCCGGGCTCTAACTCAATCGTAAAAGGATCGGACCGCGACGGCGGCAATCCCTGCAACGACTGAAAGACATCCTCAAACTCCCGGACAACCTGAATCTTGCTCACCGCAACCTTACCAACGGACTCTGGCATAGTAATCGTCGCCAAATACGCCTCGCATCCTCACTCCAACATCTGCACTGCCTGAACCGCATAAATCACCAGGCTCTCTGAAGTCGGTCTCACTCCCTGAAACGTCAACTTCTCTGGCCCACGCTCGAAGGACACTCTGCCTCGGTACTAATCCAAATGGACTCGGTAATGAGATAACCAATCCATCCCCAGGATTACGTCATACAGCTCCACCGGATTGATCACCAAGTCTACTGGCATAGACTGCCCCACAATCTGAACATCAACTGCTCTAGCACGGCCCGAAGTAGCCAGGAAACCACCTCCAGCGACCTTGACCAACCCAGAACGCTCACCCGCACTGCTACGGATGCCACTGCTCTCGGCATGCTCTAGGTTAATAAAGCAGTTCGATGCTCCAGAATCAAAAAGCACGTGGGACTCAAAACCTCCCACTATCAAGGTCCCTACACAATTCATATGCGTTGAGAACCCTACTAGACTATCACAAGCAAAAAGCGGAAACAAACAACAATTCACCAACTAAAGAATTTACGAAGTCTGAGTCCAGAATTTTACCTGTGATCGAAGCGCCGCTATGCTATCCCTGCCCCACCTCTCCCGGGGTATAGACTCGCGGTGTTGGCCCAATCTGACCCAACGGCTGCACTGCCGCCAACTGCGCCACTGGCTGAACTGGAGCAAGGGTCATCCGCTGCGGCTTAGGATACATCGGCCTGATATGCCCGAGCTCCCATCAGTTATAACATACTCTCACATCTGCCTGCCGCGGCTGCTGCTACTGCTGACCACCCTTCCCAGGGAAACTCGATAATTGATGCTCCAAACTGCCGCATCCAAAACACGCTCCGCCCCTCGAACCCTGGCTGGGCCTGGAAGAGCCATCCCATTTCTGTTTCTGTCCCTGCGCAGGCTTGGTGCCTTTGCCAGAACCCGAACCAGAACCACCCCGCAACTACTGCTGCCTCGGCTGAACAGGGGAACAACTAACACTAGAACCACCGCGGCTGCCTGCCCTGTCAGATCCTCCTCGATCCCCGCATCAACCTCTACAAGCTTCGCCCTGGAGGCGTACTCAGTCACTCTGCACCTGGTCCGCAAATCTGGCTGCAGTCCCCTCAGGAACCTCTGGACCTGCGTCCGCTGATCCACTATGCCGCCCACATAAGCCAGTAAACGCCCAAACTCTGCGTCGTACTCACGCACGGTATGATCTCCCTGAACCAGATCCACAAATCTCAACGCGAGACGATCTAATGCCTCCTGAGGAAAATATTTGGCGTTAAACTCAGCCACAAATTCTCCCCAAGTCCATACTACACCAGGCCTCCTGGCCTCAATATCTCTCCACCAAGCATGCGCATCACCACCCAGATAGTGGATCGCCAGCTCTACCCGATACTCCTCAGGGCAGCGAATCGAACGAAAATTGCGCTCCACGCGCATACGCCACTCATTGGCCTCCTCGGGACTGACACCACCCGAAAAGAAAGTCATACTCATCTGCCGTATCTGACTCACCATCTCCAGGTAAGACGGACGCACCTCTGCAACCGTAGCCCTGTGCTGCACCTCCGCGACAGGCATAACCACTGGAGCCTGAACCGGAGCCGCCGCCGGAAAACACCCCAGTAACTCTGTCAGGATACCCTCCATGCGATCCATACGATCCTGAGCTGGAACGGCACCCACACCCAAGCCCGCTCCTCTACCAGTCATCCCGGCGCCACTCCCGGCACCCACGGCACTCACGCTAGCACAGGTCTCGCTCACAGAACCCGTATGATGTGTAGGACTCGAAGACGACTCAACCACTGGTCCACGACCACGACGACCTCTACCACGACCTCTAGCTCCGGCGTCCATCTCTCTGCAACACTAATAGAACATGACTATAAGCTACAAGAAGTCACAAACAAAACACAAAACTTACCGTGGAATCATTTTAAAAGGCCGAAGAGGATGATACTAAAACTCTATTAAATCGATTAAACACACGAATCAATTTAAACACATAGTCTCAGGCATCCAAATTCAATTGTCCTAAAACCGTCTAGGCTTTGATACCAAAATGTAACATCCAATCCTTTTTTTTTTTTTTTACTAACAATTCTACTGCGGAAATTAACATAAACGATTAAACCAATAAAAATAATCCAACAATAAATATCTCCTTTAAACCATTTAATTTTAACACCAAAATTCAGGAATGAAGAATAACTTATCTAGCAACCTAACCAACTGGTTCGCTAGACTAAACATTAAAACCTAAACCCTATCATCCTCTTCTCTCGGCCTCGATTCCACGATCACACTTTTCCTTTACCTGCAACTCAAAGGGAAAAAAACAGAGTTGTGTGAGTATTACCATAAATACTCAGTGGAGCGGTCATCCCGCCAATAGGAAAAACATAGAAATACGAATATCAATTTACTACGCGATTAAATATCGATTAAACCAATTTCCAGATTAAAATTACCAATTCACCTTAATTAACATTTCCTTTTTAGATTAATTAACAACTCTGATTAATTAAAATGAACACACGAAATTACACAATATACTATCGGGTGTCGATCAACACAACACCATGATGACACGCGACCAAGTCGATGTCCATCTCTGCGCGAGGTGTCGATCGACACTGCCCGCAGGCGTCGATCGACACGTCGCACCAGAACCCGAGCCCGAGCCAAATCCTCACACGGCTCGTCTCGATTCCTCGTTGCTTGACACAGCGACCACACAAGACAAAATCACACAGCAATCAACCACAAAACCAATCTTTCCATACAAAAAACGAATAACGATAATCACACAATTCCTAATATCCGATCCTACGCTTTTCCTAACGATCACGCACTCACCTATGAGTTTTGAAGCGGATTGACTAAGGAACGAACGCGAAATGACTGATCACAGCCACCAACTCTCTGATTCCTCGCTGGAACCGAAAGGAAAAGAACCTCGAATCACCACACGCGACCACCGGAACAAACGAACGGCGAATCCTCAAGAACACGAGCGATTCTACTCGAAAACCTTTGAATCACGAACTCTCTCTCACTTTTTCAAGTTTCTCTGCGATTTTCACTCTGGAAAACGCGGCCACGAATAACATAAGCTTATATAGCCGAGCCCTAGGGTTCCCTTAAACCAACCCAAGCCCAAACCAAACCGAAATCAAAACCCTAAGTCTGATTTCAATGCGTGTCGATCGACAGACACACTGTGTCGATCGACAGGAACCTCTCTGCCCAAAACCTTCGCAAGGCAAACACCCGTGTCGATCGACAGATACCCATTCCTATCAATCGACAGGCATCCAGAAAAACCCATTTTGGATCACGGGCGTTACAAAACCTAACAAAGAAAACTACTCAGACATATCGAATGATGAAAACATGTTTTTATTAAAAGATATCTCTAAGAGTTAAGTAAAATAAAGCGTAAGCCTAAACAATGGCTTGGAATACGTATATATACAAGTACAAAGTCGGCCAAAACATAAAAGTAAACATCTGGAGGTTTTGGGCTTCGAACGGACTTCTGCGATTAAGAATTGGGCTTTCTAGAACAAGGTGTCGATCGACACCTATAGATGGTGTCACTCGACACCAACTTCAAAGTCGGGTTCTTTGGCTTCATAAGTCTTCGTGTCGAGCGATGCTCTTCGTGGTGTCGCTCGACACTGCTTCTAAATATCGATTCCGAACTTGCATCTTTGCCACTTCATTCCGTGATGCTCCAAAACTCCCAGTAAACATCTTTTATGCTCCAAACGTCTAAGTACCTGTAAAGACTCTAAAACCAACACAAAACACAACAAAGACTCTAGATATTGGACTTATATCATGGCTTAAACAGGGTAAATCGCTCGACACTGCTTCTAAATATCGATTCCGAACTTGCATCTTTGCCACTTCATTCCGTGATGCTCCAAAACTCCCAGTAAACATCTTTTATGCTCCAAATGTCTAAGTACCTGTAAAGACTCTAAAACCAACACAAAACACAACAAAGACTCTAGATATTGGACTTATATCATGGCTTAAACAGGGTAAAAACCATGATATATCAGAGTGTCTCTAATGCATTTAATTGCACTAAGGTGTTTCTCAACTCGCCACATCCAGAAGTTGAGGCGTTTAGAGCTAGGTTTGTTCTATCCACATTTTGCCTTCTATCCTTTCCTAGAAGTTCCTTATAGATTAAAATATCATATACATTTACTATTTTTATTGTTACATATGTTACTAGCCTACCAAAAGATGGACTTGCTTTAGCCATTGTTGATTCCAAGGAATTATCATTTTGCTCATGTCCTACTGAGGAATATTTCATAGACAATCCTCCCAAATCTCTAGCCGAGATTCGTGATTCTGAGGAGGTATTAAATATAACTTCGCAATTATAAACCTTATTCTGTTATATATTTTACATAATCACTATTTCTTTGTTTCTTTATATGCATTATCAGAGAGGAAGGATGATAGCTTTGTGTGAGATTACCTCTGTAGTTTCAGACATGGGGTGGTTCTATATCGCATGTCTAACATGTCAAAAAAAAGTTGTGCCCGTTGAAAAAGAAGAGGAAGATGAAATTCGAACGGTGTTCTTTTGTCCAAAGTGTTCAAAAGATGTTAAGGATGTTGTCCGGCGGTATTATATATAGTTTCATATCTTTGGAAAACATTAGTCTATGAAGATGAAATAGACAAATCATCTTTTAATTTATATTGTATCTTTTACAATTTACAGGTTCATGTTGCATTTACGTGTAAAAGACAACACTGGGGAAGCAACATTTATCCTTTTCGATAAGGATGCCATGCAGATTGTCCAGAGGACAGCTGCGGAACTCACTGAAACAAATGAGGTTTATTATCTTATATACAAAATAAATTTCAATTAATATGACACATATTACGTTCAATTAACCTACCAAGTTGCCGTTTAAAATGCGACATAGGCAGTTTCCATTGTGTGTTGCATTCGCCATGACCATCAATAAAAGCCAAGGGGAGACACTCAGAAACGTCAGTCTCTATTTACCTCGGCCTGTATTTTCTCATGGACAACTATACGTGGCACTATCAAGAGTAAAGACTAAGGAGGGATTAAAGATTTTGATCACAGACAAGTATGGTAATCCGCAGAAGAAGACCATGAATGTTGTCTTTAAGGAGATTTACCAAAAGATTAAGTAATCGCTGAAGTTTAAGCTCGATTTCTATAGATTTTGATAGTTTCACATACGTTTTTTGGCTTTTATTGATTTTTGCTTTAGTTTATTGGTTTTAGGCGTTGGTTTTTTAGTTATTATGGAACCTATCTTAGTTACACATTTGATTATTTCTTTTCAATAGACGGTTCAAGAACAAAGCTAAATCGTATATCTATTTCTCTACTATATGTAATATAATCCCGCACTTGGTGCGGGTCAAAATCTAGTATTTTTTCAATTGTCGATGCGTTCTTTCTTCACGAAGTCGAACTCGGTTAAACCCCAAACTCAAATCCTACCCCTTAAAATTGATACCCTACTTTGGAAATAGTTAACCCAAACCCAAACCCAAAAATTTAAATTATAAATCTATTGAAAATCAATTTTTGTATTTATGGTATTTTTGGAACTATTAAAAAAGTGGTACTTTTGGAATTTTATAAAAAAATGGTGGCATATTAGGGAATTCCTCTATATATAAAAACATAAGATTTTTTTAAAATGTAATATTACATTCCAAAATAAAAAATAGGCCAACCAAATCGTTCCACGTCACCTCCTGATACCGTATCAACCGGATCAGTGGGATGATACGTATCACGACCAAAATGAGTTTCAGATCCATTTTTTTATTATATTTGGACTTATGATACTGCCCAAATATCACCATTAAATTTGCTCTTATACAAACATAATTACATAGTACGAAGTAATACAATATATTTAACAAAAAAATCTTGGATAACGAATTGGATAAAAACTAGTCATGATTCTCAAAACCAGTTAACAAATAATACATTCTTTTTCAGATCCATTCGTTGTGAAAAATTAAACCTAATAATAATTTTGGAGTAGCCTCCTATAATGGATGGTGCAGAGTGTAGGTGTAAAGTGAAAGAGTATAAGATGAGATATAAATGAATAGTACGTAACATCTATTGCCACTACCACTAACCTATTGCCGTTTCATGGCCCAACGTTCATAATCAGTAAGCCAACTGTCAATTATCTACTGCATGCAAGCTAAGAGTCTCCAAAAGGAGTTTTACGCAATAGGACAAAAACATTTCTTAATTTATATTATTTCTCTGTCTTTTTGAGTTTTGGATTCGATTTCATGTTTAGACTTAAAAACGACACAAGTGAAATAATTTTGTTAGTTCTTATAATAAATGTTAAAAAAATATCACATCAAACTCCAATGATATATTGGAATAGTTTTCTATAGGCGGAAGTTGAACAAACAAAATAAATAACTGATCTCAAAACAAACAATTTAGACAAAACTAAACCTTTTTCCAAAATAATGAAAATCTATTTCCTTTTCCGTTTTTGTATAGCTGATAAACCGTGTGTCTATGTGATGATTTTGAATTAGATGGTGCCTAAAATATTCCACTTATTTTACTCGAATTTATTAATATAAGTATAGAATCTAAAGAAAAAATAAACAACTAAATACTAATAGTAAGTACTCGAAAATATGGTTATATACAATTTTTATTCCAAACCATACCCTTATAAGTACAATGGCTGCATCAATAGATTATATCTTCCTCCTTAAAGTTCTTGAGCCTAGAGAGAAAGAAGACAAATAACAAAAAAAAAAGCGTTTTCTGGGGTGAATCAAGAGAATGGATTTGTCGGATTTCGAATACAGCGATGCGGGAGAATCAGGTTGGACAATGTACTTAGACCATTCTTCTTCTGTTTCATTCCATCATTTTGATGATCACAAAGAATCGGAAACAAAACAAGAACATGATCAAGATTCTTCAATGGTGTCAGATGCATCTTCTGGGCCTCCATATTACTGCGAAGAGGTCGTCCCTGAAGATATCCAACGACAAAACACGCAAGATTGGTGCAAGAGTAAGATCAAGAACAAGAACAAGAGCAAGAAGAAGGTTCATGAAGAACAAGGATATAATGCGAGATTCAACTCTTGCCTTGATGACACAGCTAGTTCATTGGTATTGGTTTCACAAACTTATCATCTTCAATATTCTTATAATTCTGTCTTAATTCTTAGGCCATGTCTTTATTGTTGTATGGTAACTTTATTTTTAATTTAGGTTATAGTTTACATATTTTGACATTTTGTATCAACTATATGTATTTGGTTCCACGGTTTATCTCATTCTGATTTCGATTTATCAAATATATGAATTAGCCGATTGGCGAAGAAGTATCAGCGCATAAGCAACATCGAGATGAATATCAACGGTTAGATGAGTTCTCTCAAAGCTACTCTACAAGAAGAATTTTCAAGGTTTCTATATATTCTTTTTAGCTTAATGCTCGCACTCTAAACATATTTTAACGATCCTAAATTAAATATTTTCTTACAGATTTGGCGAGTCTAAAAAAATCGTATGATGATTAGTGTATGTTTCTGTTGCAGGAAAAATTTAACTCGGGTTTCCTACAACAAGCTTTTCCGGTTGAGAAATTAGCGTTGGATCACCAAGGTGATGACATGTCCATTTTTATTTTTCAATGGTCATTAATTAGTAATTAGTATTAACCGTAATATAAAAATAAGAAAACAAAAAGATGGTGCGTAAAATGGCATAAATGGGTCAATTTACATAATTCTAGTATAGATATGCGTATGTATATATGTGTGTAACATGTATAAACATGAACAATTCTAAAAAATATCACATTTTTAATTTTTTTTTGCAAAACTACCACCAATTTTTAAAAGTTTCAAAAATACCACAAATAAGTTTTTTTTATTTGTTTTTTTTTGGTCGAAACCACAAAAATAAGTATACTTAAATTTTTAGCGTGACAATACGTGTTTCTTCAGGTGCTGGTAACCAGAGGAAAAGGAGAGGGTAAAAAATTGATATTTCGAATTTTCTTTCTTCTCTCGAACAGAAGGAACACCTTCTCTTCCTTTAGTGTGTTAACTACCATACATTGTTTTTAAGAAAACCATTTTGGTTGTTTTTTACTTTTCTTTTTGGTTGTTTTTTTTTTTTTTTTTTTTTGATATTGCATACTATGTGGGTTTTTTCTTTTCTTGATGTTGCAAACTATCAAGTTATAATTAATACAATATGAGAATATAATTAATACACGTATATGTTTCGTAATTCGCTAAACTTCTACGAAGATTTGAGTCTTAACATGAGATAATTACTGATGAGTTTGTACATAAAGGGATAAATATAGTTAAGCACGGAAGAAGCATAAGTACATTGATTGAACAGATAAACATATAGCTACCATTTCTACTTTACTACTTTAAGCTTCGTACTCCCATTTCTTGTACATTCCTACACAGCTGGTCATGGGCCCTTCTCATTATTGTACACCTTTCTGTGTATTAGTGGTTACATTTATTTATTTATATCATAGCATGCAATTTTCTGATTTGTTTTTTTTGTGGAACATGTATACTGAATTTTAAAACCCAAACTAACGGCAAAACGATGGTACCATTAGAAGCCATTAGTACAAGATAATAGTGCAGTTAGAGGAAGTACAAATAGTTATTAATGTTGATAGTACAATAAAAAATAGTGATATTATTTGTTGTATTGTTGTTTTATTGATTGGTTATACAAATGATAATACAAGTCGTACTACCCTACAAAAACGTATTCAATCAAAGCATTATGCAAACTTTTCGTTTTACATTTTCATGTAATAACAAAAAGTTAAGAATCCTCGCTTTAAATCATGTATCTTGAAAAGTTTGAATGCACTATATACCTAATACTCCCTCCGTTTCACCAAGATAATTTTTTTGGGTTTTTAAATTTGTTTCATGAAGATAGATTTTTATCATTTATTGATAAAATATCGTAGTTTCCAAAAAAAAGATTCAAAGACTATTGGTTGAATTTTCTTGAAAATTGTTTATTGTAGAAATCAATACAGGAATAATTACTTTTCTTAATATGTGTGAAAAAGTCAAAAAATTCATCTTTGTGAAACAGATGAAGTAATTGTTTTTTTTGCTAAAACTATACCTAATAGTTGTTAGAAGCATTATATTTCTCTCATTAATTTTGGTTATCCCCGCAAGAACTTTGACCTGAAAAAATTTGTTATGGTTTAAATGATAACACAACATTGATTAGATTCTTCTAGATAAAAATAATGAAATGTTCAAAACAAGAAAAAAATTCAAGGATCATTTTTAATAAAAGTCAGTCACTTCAGATACAATTGATCAGAGGCATTGTTAATTGTGAAAATGTACAAAACAAAGAAAACAGACCTCTATTATAAACGAAATATTATGTGTTTAGTTCAACTATTATGTAGTCTTACAATAAAGTTGATATGTGAACATTACAAAATATAGTATAAGCTAGGCACATGATTTCAAGTGCTTGTCTTCATCTATACTAGTCCTGGGCATATGAGTATTCGGTTCGGTTCCAGTTCTTTCGGTTACTAAGTTTAATATCCAATGGTTACTTTTATTTTTTCGGTTCGGTTCTCGTCGGTTCCGGTTCGGTTCGGATAGGAAATTGAGGAACCTGTAAATAATCGAAAAAATTTGGTTCATGTCGGTTTCAGTTATTTAGTAACCGAATTAACAAATTTTAACCAAAATCTACACAAAACTATATAAAAGAACCGAAATACCATTATATTATCCGAACCAAGTTTCAAATTTCAAACAAAACAAACTTCAAATCCAAAGACAAACTCCAAAGACAAAAACCAAACATAAAAGAAGTTCAACAATACTTCTTTGACTTGTGTGAAACACCAAAAACTTAGCAAAAACTTAAAACAAAGAAAATTGGATATGAACTTCAGAAGCTCTTCTCCTCCGTAGACTTAGTAAAAACTAAAAACCTGCAACCCACATTAATAAAAGAGAAAGACAAAAGAGAAAGACTTCAGAAAATATAACAAAACAAACAATTGAAAATCTAAGAGAAGAGGAAGAAACCACTTACCACACTTTGCATTCTTGATCTCCAACCCTAATCTTGCAACCCTAGTTCTCCAAACTCTGCACTTATATGATATAAACAAAATCAGAACTTTGTAAGTGACAAACAAGAAATGAAAATAGTCAAACAGATTAAGAGTTACCTCTCTCAAGCTCGTCTTGGTCTTCTACGTCATCAAGCAGCTGTTCAATGGTGATGGATCCTCCTCTATTAGTCATGCGGATCTCACTCTTGAGCCATTGCTCTGTACACATCAAGACCTCAATAGTGTAATGAGTCAAACAGCTCCTGTATGGATCAAGGACACGACCGCTGGTGCTAAACGCAGATTCAGAAGCAACACTAGAAATCTGCATAGCGAGTATGACATAGAACCAACTCCTTGTGATTGAGACAATGTAGATGATGCAGCAGCTGCACATGTAACCTTAGACTTCTTGTGAGCAACATCATATTCTTCAAAGAGCCACTTGAGAATGTCCATTGTTGACTCATACAGATGAGTAGCCTTCATTTTATTTCTTGGATCAAACACAGTTGCCACTATCAACAACCTATTCATTTTTGTTTCTTCTCCAAATGGATCCCAATATTTTCCCAGTTTCTGAAACAAAAAAGAACAACTCAATATAAGAGATAGATATGATACAAGATGGTTCATAATACAATGTCAATACTGAGCCTCAAACAATGTCTATCTTAGTATCTCTATCTAAGTCTCATAACTCATATTTTATCTCATTCAATCTAAAAATCATTCCAAACAATCCTAATGAGACAAGAACACAAATGAGAGCAATTTAATTTATGAACCAAAAACCCTAATTTTCTTCTATCAATTTCACTAATTGATGAACGAAATTAAAGAATAAACTAAAGGAATTGAGCTATACGAACATCTATGGAGATGAAACCCTAAAGCCCTAAATCAATTTCAAGCTTACAACAACAGAATAGACATTGACAAGAAAATTACCTGTGAACTGATTCTCGATGTCGATGCAGTGGATGATGCGATTGTCGGAGAAGAAGTGATGATAAACATCCCATATTTAAGGTCTTTGATTTATAGTAGCAGAGGATAAAACGAGATTTAATGGCTGGAGCTTCCTTGAGAATTAGCTTTTGCATACGAAGAGTAAACATCGTCGAGAACTGGAAACGTCTGGCAGCTGTATGGATTGTCGAGGGAGGCAGGCACCGCAGAAACATTAATGACACTAAAGACTAAACCAAACCTAATTAGCCGCTAATAACCCCTATCTAACACCCTTAATAATTTCGGTATTTCGGTTCTACTATTCGGTTATCGGTTAGAACCGAAACCGAACCGATATCCATGGATATTAATTTTACTATCCAATGGTTATTTTGCACATATCCGAAACTGAAAAATTCGGTTATTTTAGCTCGGTTTCGGTTCGGTTTTTTGGTTCCGGTTAATATGCCCAGGACTAATCTATACAAGACTCGAAGTTTTGTTTATGTTCTCATTCAATTGCACACCTTCTGAATTTGGACGTATAAACTCAATGACCTGATTGGCAAAAACAACAATGAATCGACAATGATGCAAAAAAAGTTTTGATCAAAATTATGCATTTCTTATTGACTAGAATTTCTTATTAATAACTTTGGGAACCATAACGAATACAAATTCCAAGAGTCTCTATATAAGCTTTAAATCTTCAGTGCTACTAAACTTATTTTGCTGTTGTTAAAATACTACTAAAATTATGTTAACTGATTTTTTTCTTCATAATTTCCGCCCGCGGCATTTCTCTTGTTCATGCTAGTAGGGTTTCTTCAAAATCCACTTAAATTTTGGACCATTTAAAAAAAGTGTGGATGTGAAATTCGGAATAGATGTTATGGGTCGGGACTCGGATATGATAAGAAACATATCACAAAAATGCATATCTAATTATTTTAAGTAACTAGAACGATGTACAAGCTAATATTTCTTTTGTGGGCATTCGACCGAGTCCGACTAATCTCACGGATATCCAAACTCGTGGTGTACTTGTTTTGTTTACTATGTAAAACATTCGAAAAGACATAGATATATGTCACCGTATTAGTGGGAATCATGCATCATACAAACTACGCATAACCCAGTAATTCAGAACCAGCTCCAAGTTCTAAAAGAAAACCGAATCAAATTTTGCAAGTTTACGTCATAAAGACTAAGTTATTATCCTATTTTTTACCGGTAAGGGTATATGTTTTTAAAACTATATCGAACGAGAGGACTCGAATTTATGGTTCCTAAAACGCAAACATAACAATACCCCCTAGAGCCTAGACCATGAGCCTTTCCACATACAAGCTGATATTAAGAACATGTTCAATTGTTAGATACTCTTCAAATTTTTCATATATATTATTTAAATATAATTTAGTTATTATTTAATAATTAAATTATTAATAAAACAATGAACCAATTATATTGAACCAAGTGGCAAGTGAATTTCTATAAAAATGAGAAAATAGTTCTAAAACTACAAACCATACAATCCATCTTTTGTTTTTTCCTATTTTTTAAATATTATTTTATTTTTTGAAAATATTTAGAAATTTATAGAACCCCTCCCTAAATACTACCATTATCGCTGGTTTTTAAGTGAGTTTCTTAGAATAATTTTTTTAAAAAATATACAAAAAAGAGAGGAGAAACGTTTGAGAAACTTTAAGAACAGTACTAGAGACTTTTGTGAGATATGAAGTGAAATATCATGGTTTTTACCGGTTTTTGGTCATAATATAAGTCCGCTTTATATAGTCTTTTCTCTGTTTATTGAGTTTTTTTAGGATAAAACATGTTGAGATGAAGTCTAAGGCAAATGAGCAAGAATTGAAAGAAAATGAGCAGAAAAAAGGTCAAAAGTTTGACATTCGTTGAAGGATTTGCCACCGATGGATCGACGTGATATTTTGACAAAAGATATTTGTGTCATTGCAGCACCAAAATCGAGTTTTTGCTCTCTCAACTCAATTCCGGGCTACACGAATCGAAAACCTGCACCAAACGATAACAATACAATACACATCATTCACAACAAGTCTAAAACATCAATCTTCACGAAAAACCATTACAAAAACACATCAAAACACCCCTTCATTGCCTAGAAACCATGGTCGCGACTCACGTTACCTTAGAACGAGGGAACAAACGGATTGAGATTGACAAAGATACACAAACATACCCTCTATGACTCGAAACCCACTGATCCAAATCAACACCACGATGAAACCGCCTCATCCAACGATTCAAACGCGACACAAACCTCTTTACTAGACTTAATCAACAAATCGCTCAAGAACACTCAATTCTCTCTCAATTCTCACGATTTCCACTACAAGAAAACAGGGCCATTTGCAACGGAAATTTGCGACGGAAATAAAGCCTCGCAAATTTGCGACGATTTTGCGACCAATCGGCGACGACATTTGGCAAAATGACGCAAAAACGTCGCTAATTTGTGTGGGAAAATATAGCAGCAAAACCGTCGCAAAATTGCGACGATTTGGCGTCTGTTGAAATGTTTAGACGCAACTTCGACACACATTTTGCGACGATTTTGCGTCGAATAAACGTTTGCGACGCTTTTGCGTCCAAAATTACAACTCGACGCAAACTGGTCACAAAAAGTGCGTCGAATTTGCGACGATTTAAGTGTTGCGAGGGATTTGCGACAAAAGTTGGTTACACACGTTTTAATTGATTCTTACTTGTTTATATGTGTAATATTTAAGTCGCAAATCGGTCGCAAAAGTCTTGGAAAATAGTAGCAATTAAGTCGCAAACTGAAATGAACATTCTATAAAATCGATTTTATATCCACATTAATTACCTCGCATTCTATACTTCAACAAATATGGATAACAATCGATCTTTGATTCCGGGTCCGGCTGGTGGGAGACAAGCAGAAGAACGGGCAAGGAAAAAACTTGAAGAATCGATGTTGGAAGCATGCAATTCTTATGAGAGACATGTACAAATGGTTAACTGTGTTGTCGAGGCAGAAGATCCATCGTTCACCGATGTTCTTTGGAAGACGACAATTGCTAATGTCAACAAATTAACAGGTATAATGAAATTTTATTATTATTAATATATTATATTTCTGAGTTTGTATATTGTTTAATTGACAATTTAATTATATATAGTTTACTTATTCTACGTTGAATATATACAGGTGGACACACCCGTGGGTGGACACTGGTAAAAGAGTTGCATGAAATGGCGTCACGTACCATATGGCGTCACGTACCATATGTGGTAGGAGTGATTCATAAAATGGAACCTAATGGATTGGGGGACGCGATGATCATACTAAAGGTAAAATTTATATATAAGTTATAACAAAAGATATTTTTAACAAATGTGTACATTAATTACATATTAACAAAATATTTAGTAATCGATAAATGTTATTTGTTTTTGTTGAAGGATCCTACCGGGACTGTACAAGCGAGCATTCATAGGTCCGCCATATCTGATAACAAATATGGGCCGCACATAAAGGAGGGTTCGGTATTGGTTCTAAAGGAGGTTGTAGTTGTTAAGTTTGATAGGGCGACACCATATCTTAACATTACTCTGAATAACATAAACAATGTAAGTTACAATATATATTTTAAAGGTATTGTACTAAGTAGTATCATTACACAAAATCAAGTTATTTATTTCATTTGACAGGTTATATCTAAAGAAAACATGGGTACAACGTTCACAGAAGAAGGTAGTAGCAGTAGTGTTAATCGAAATCCTAACAATTGGTTATCCCAAGTAGATGACGAAGGGTCGACGACGGATGATGGTGAAGAAATTGATGATGAGTAATACATGTCATCAATTGAAGGAAATAAAAATAAATATGTGTTTATGTTAGCAGTTTATTTGTATTACGTTTTTAAGCAATAATGCACTATATATATATATATCTCTCGATTGTACGTACGTTTATAAACATCGATGTCAATTAGTAATTAATGTTATAATAATAAATTAAATAATGTTAAAATATCAGAATATTATATTATTAATATAAGTTTCAAAAATTTTACTTGTCACCCAAACATATTAATACTAATAACAAAAAAGTACAAATTACATCTTAAGTTACCAAACTATAAAAACAAAAGTTTCGTCGTAATAACTTACCAAATTATAAATACAACATTTGCGGCAATTTTGCTTCGAATTTAACTTTTAGACGCAAAAACGTCGCAAAGTTTGCGAGAATTTTGCGACGAATTTATTAGAACACGTGTTTAGGATGCTTACCTAACTATGGGTGCAATATTGTTGTCGCAAATGTGTCGCAAATGTGTCGCAAAAATGTCGCAAATTAGTAGCAAAATAATCCAGTTTTCTATAAAAACCTCGAATGTGCGATGAACAAATTCACAATAAACATTCCAATCGTAATCAAAAAAACCAATCCGAGGAGAAATTTTTTTTTTTCCAAAAATTTCTGAAAGAGAAATTATTTTGATACTTACTCGAAGATGTCTTCGCATCATGAGGTCTACGTGGTTCGAGCATGGATGTACAACCGCAAAGATCCAGAAACTGGCGAAGTGTCTAGAGAATTTAGAGAAGGGCTTGACCAGTTTTTGGCGCAGGCGACAAACAACCCAGGGGCGGTCGCAGGATATACCAACGACGGTAACGTGAAAATTTTCTGTCCTTGTGTGAAATGCAAAAACTTTTCTCCACATGATATGCGAACTGTTTGGAAACATTTATTTACGAGGGGGTTTTTACCTAACTACTATGTTTGGTTTTCGCATGGGGAGGATTTTGTTGTCAATGTTCCGGGTAGTTCAAGTAGAAGTTATAATCCTGGGAATGTAGAAGGTGGTACTAATTATGAGGATAGTAATTATCAGTATGGTCATGATAATTTTAGTGAATCTGCATATCGAAATACAGATGGGAATAGGTTTAATGATATGGTCAATGATGCATTTCAACAAACTACTGCTTCGTTTAGTGATAATAGTTTTGAAGAACCAAACCCGAGTGCTAAAAACTTTTATGATATGTTAGAGGCTGCTAACCAACCTATCTACGAAGGATGTAGAGAAGGGCTTTCAAAATTGTCGTTAGCATCTAGGATGATGACAATTAAAAGCGAATATAACCTTAGTGAAAATTGCATGGATAAATGGGGTGAATTGTTTAAAGAGTATTTGCTAGAGGGTAATAACTCTACAGAGAGTTACTATGAGATACAAAGATTGGTAGGAAGTCTTGGATTACCGTCTGAGATGATTGATGTCTGCATTGATAATTTGATGATTTTTTGGAAAGATGATGCTCAGCTGCAGGAATGTCGTTTTTGCTCTCATCCAAGATATAAGAATACTAGTGGTCGCACCAAAGTCCCATTCAAGCGTATGTGGTACCTTCCAATAACAGATAGGTTGAAGCGATTATATCAATCAAAGCAGACAGCAGGGGCAATGAGGTGGCACGCGGAACACGATTGTGAAGAAGGAGCTGTCACCCATCCATCAGATGCAAAGGCGTGGAAACACTTTCACACGGTACATCCAGACTTTGCTGTAGAACATAGAAATGTGTATTTGGGTCTTTGTACTGATGGATTTAGTCCATTTGGGATGTCTGGTAGGCAATATTCGTTGTGGCCAGTCATAGTGACGCCTTATAATCTCCCACCGGAAATGTGTATGCATCGAGAATTTTTATTTCTCAGCATTTTGGTTCCAGGGCCAAAGCATCCAAAAAGATCACTTGATGTCTTCCTACAACCTCTTATACAGGAACTACAGCAGTTGTGGCATGTTGGTGTACGCACATTTGATTCGTCGAGCCGTCAAAACTTCAACATGAAGGCAGTCCTCATGTGGACGATAAGCGACTTTCCGGCGTATGGTATGCTATCTGGATGGACAACGCATGGAAAGTTATCTTGTCCTTATTGTTTAGACAAGACCGAATCGTTTCAATTGTCAGTGGGAGGGAAAGCTTGCTGGTTTGATTGCCATCGTCGTTTTCTTCCAAGGGGTCATCCTTATAGAAAGAGTAGAACGTTGTTCGGAAATCGAACTGTTAAAACCTCCCACTTGGTTTACCTCTCAGGTGAGGAGTTGGAAGAACAAATGGATGGATATGGTGCGCAGGAAACTGTAAAAGTTGGAGGTAATTGGCAAAGTAATCCAGCAAATATGCCTGTTGGGTATGGGGTATACCATAACTGGCATAAGAAAAGTATATTTTGGGAATTGCCTTACTGGAAGGACCATCTGCTGAGGCACATCTTGGATGTCATGCATGTGGAGAAAAATTTCTTTGAGAATATTATACACACATTGTTGAATGTTGCAGGAAAAACAAAAGACAATCGAAAATCTCGTCTGGATCTCGCGGCTTTATGCATAAGGCCTGAGTTGCATCTAACAAGAGATGGTAGGGCACCTATTCCCAGTTTCCGACTATCACCTGCTGCGAAGGATGCTTTGATTAACTGGATTAAGGAGTGGGTGAAGTTCCCAGATGGCTATGTGTCAACTTTTTCAAGGTGTGTTGAGCAAGGCGGGAAATTTTCTGGGATGAAGAGCCACGATTGTCATGTGTTCATACAGCGACTACTCCCTTTTGCCTTTCAAGAGCTTTTACCACAGGAAGTACACGAGGCAATTGCAGGTGACGTTATTGTTTATATATGGTTATTAATATATACATACATGTATTTAGTTTGTAACTTACTTCGGACCGTATTGGCGTTTTAGGTATTTGAGCATTTTTCAGAGACATATGTGCCAGAACCTTAATGAAGGACGAAATCTCGAAGTTGAATTCAGACATTCCACTCACAATTTGCAACTTAGAGAAGATATTTCCACCTTCCTTTTTTGATGTGATGGAACATTTGGTTGTACACTTACCACATGAGTTAGATTTGGGTGGTCCAGTCCAATTTCGATGGATGTACCCCTTCGAAAGGTTCTTCAAACATTTGAAGAAGAAGGCCAAAAATCTCGCAAGAGTAGATGGATCAATCATTGCTGGAAATTTGACAGAAGAGACATCAAACTTCTGTACTTACTACTTTAGCCAAACCGTGCAAACTAAGAAAACCCGTTGTAGACGATACGACGATGGTGGGGTTGGCCGAACATATCACTTGGAGGGTGTACCAGATGTTTTCTGTGATGTAGGTCGGATGGGTGGAAAAGTGAAGGAATCAACGTGGTGTGATTTCAAGCATATGGAAGCTCCCCATACGTATATAATGCTAAATTGTAGCTACTTTCAGCCATATGAGAGGTATATATATATATATATATATATATATATATATATATATATATATATATATATGTTTATATTTATATATATATTAATTGAGAATATATATACAACTAATTAATTAATTAACGGGTGTACAGAATGTTAGAAGGCCAAATACGAGAAGCATTTCCTGAACTAAATGATGACCAAGTTCAATTTTACCTAGAACGTGATTTCGCAGGCTGGATGCGGGAGAAGGTAAGAACCATGCATGATTTATCTTAGTATTACTTATATATATACTAATTATTTCAATTTGACAATAGGTGGCGAAGACATCTCGACAAAGTTGGCCTTTATGGGTACATGAGTTTGTTTTGGGGCCCATTGCAACCATAAAAACGAGTAAAATGTATTGTACTCGCGGCTTTATTTTTCACACATTTCAACATGGATAAAATAAAGCCACTGCAAATTATGGTATTCATGTCCCGGGCGATACAAACTTCTATGGTATTTTGAAAGAAATCATTGAGATTGAGTATGCTGGTGTGCTTAACTTGAAAAGTGTACTATTTCGCTGTGATTGGTTTGATCCATCCAATGGTCTCGGGGTTAGAACCAGCAAATTTGGAGTTGTTGATGTCAAAGGAAATAGGAGCTACACTGACAAGTTTGAGCCATTTGTTTTAGCATCCCAAGCAGAGCAAGTAGTCTTCATTCCTTACCCTCGTACTCGTGGACGACGGGATCAAGATTGGCTATCCGTGATTAAAGTTAACCCAAGGGGTCGAATTGTTGGGGGGTTAGCAGCTGATGCTGATGATGATCAACCCCCAGTGCAACCTGCAAGAACCGAAGAAGTTTCGATCCCTACAGAGGTAACCACCGATTTGACAAGAATCGACCCACTTCATAGTGGTCTTGATGTGATATTCGAGGATTCAGAAGGAAACGAAGATGAGTTTGATGAAGACGAAGAGGAAGATGAGGACGACGATGGTGACGAAGATGGCAGAGTAGAACGTTATGTTTCTGATCATGATGAAAAAGATGAATAAATTTAAAATTAATTATGTGTATATTTTAAGTATGTATTTTCGAGTGTGGTGTTAAAAAAATAATATTTTAAACAAGATATATAACCATTTGCAACGAGCACACTATTTATACCGTTTCAATTGAATGTTCGATCTTCGAATATAAAAACATATCATAGAGGGCCTAATTCATATATCAAAATAACAACTAAACGACTGCAATCTAAACAAAGGTTTAGGGTATAGGTTTTTGCGACGCATTTGCGACGATATCGTCGCAATTAAGTCGCAATTATGAACGTTTGCAACGATTTTGCGACGAAATCGTCGCAAAAACGTAGCAAATATCTTTACCTTATACACTAAGCAATTCATTATTTTTATTGTTTAAATTGGCTCTATTTGGAATATATACATATCATAGAGGCCCTTTTTGGAATATAAACATATCATAGAGGCCCTAATTGATAAATAAAATTATTTGCATCAATGTCCAAATAATAAGAATTGGTAATTAACACAAAGGTTTAGGGTATAGGCATTTGCTACATTCACCTAGAGATTTACACTTTGCGAGGCTTTTGCGATTGGTATTATACAATTTGCGACTCATTTGCGACGATTTCGTCGCATATCAGTTGTTAAATTTGCTACATTTTTGCGACTACAATTACGGTCAACTCTATTAAATGACAGTACATGCATTGGGTGGAAAAATCGGGCCTTTTTGCGACTAAATTACGAGTGAATTGCGAGGAAAGGTTTTCCTATAAAACCAATTCCAATCCCTCGCTCATTCCTCACATCTCTCTTCATATATGTCGATAGTGAGTTGATTCCAAACGGTGGATTTAGCCCTATAATCTACTATAATGCCGAATATGGCATTCAGAGTACATTATGAGGCTAAATCCACTGTTAGGAATCAAAGTTTCTGTCGAAGCATTTTAACAGAGGTTTGAAATCCACGTTTACCTTCATAACAAAATTCATGGATGGATCGGATTATTTAGGGGCTCGATCATTGTTGCATACAAATGCCACCGTTGAACGAGTCCCTAAATAATCTGATATAACCTTGAATTTGCCACGTAACTCGAAATAACAACTAAATGACTGCAACCTAAACAAAGGTATAGGGTAAAGGTTTTTGCGGCGAATTTGCGACGCTTTCGTCACAATTACGTCGCAATTATGAACGTTTGCAACGATTTTGCGACGACATCGTCGCAAAAACGTAGCAAATGTCTTTACCCTATACACTAAGCAATTCTTTATTTTTATTGTTTAAATTTGCTCTATTTGGAATATATACATATCATAGAGGCCCTTTTTGGAATATAAACATATCATAGAGGCCCTAATTGATAAATAAAATTATTTGCATCAATGTCCAAGTAATAAGAATTGGTAATTAACACAAAGGTTTAGGGTATAGGCATTTGCTACTGTTTTGCGAGGGAGTCGTCGCAATTGCGTCGCAAAGCCTTCTATTAGCGACGAACTTGCGACGATTGCCTCGCAAGACCGTAGCAAATTCCTATACCCTAAACTCTAACCAATACGTTTTGTATAACCTTTTAATTAGCTCTTCTTCGAATGTAAATGTATGAGTCTAATAAATAACAATCCCTCTGTAATTATTGAAATATAACTTTTCAAAACATTTTCGAGAAACATATATAACGAAGTATGATATACATGTACTTATACTAAGAATTCGATCAATCTATCATTTTTGCCGATTTTACGGAAAACTTCAATTAGTACACTAACTCTGCTTCATACATGCACTAAGGACCCCAAAAAGTGTATATTTACATTTTATGAATCATATTTTTGGTCTAAAACATCCAAACCCCTAAGTATACCCTAAACCTTATTTGCGTGGGATTTGCGACGAAGTCGTCGCAAATACGTTGCAATTGCTAAATTGCAACGCAATTGCGACGATTTCATCGCAAAAACGTAGCAAACTTTGCTACACGTTTGCGACTAAAATCACTGTCAACTATATTAACTGATCGTTCATTCACCTAGAAATTCACACTTTACGAGGCTTTTGCGACGGTTTTTTAATTTTTGCGAGGTATTTGCGACGATTTGTGCGCGGCAAACGAAAAGTCGTGGGCGGCAAACATGTATTGGGTCAAATTTTCGGCCCATTTAGCAACCGATTTGCGACGAACTTGCGAGGTTTTTTTTTCCTATATAAGGAAATCCAATCCCTCGCTCATTCCTCACAAAATCACTTACCTCTCAACAAAATCACTTTTCTCTCTCTAATAAAAAGTGCCATCGACCTTCCTAATCATTCCCGATCCGAGCTCATAAGGTAAATCTCTAAATTTTTCTTTTCTTTTATGAATTTTAAATTTTGCGAATGGTTAGGAATAATTAATTAGGAATGGAATTGTACTTGGGATTTTAGGATTAACTAATTAGAATTTTTAATTTACTAATTATGTTAAATTATTTTGATCTGTAATGTTGATTAGATTAATTTAATGTTATTATTACAATTGTTAAAATCAATATTAAATTATATATTTTTTAAAATGCAATAACTAATTTCAAAAATTATCAAATTTAGATGGCAGAAGAGAACGAGTGGTTAGAGTTCGTACAATCCGGTGCTGGTCGTGGTACTGGTCATTCACGACCAGGATAGCGACAGCGTAGACATCCCTCGCAGGCCTCTGCTTCCCACTCTGGTTCCGGGATTCCTGAGTCACAACCGACGCCACCTCCCGAGCCAACCCCTGGCCCAAACCCTGGAGCAGTTCCTTCATGGGATGACATGACCTTCGCGCAGCTTCTCGTTACTCCAGGACGGCAGGTTCTTCCCCATTTAGTACCTGACCCTACCACTTCCGACAACCCTAACGCTGTGTGGTAAGTATTTTTTTTACATAGTTTTAATTTTATTTTGTTTAATAATTATTAATATATGCTTTTATATTATTTTTTAGGTTTTGCAAAAATTCGGTCGGAAAAGATGTTAGGAAGATCATAGAGCGAGATTTCAAGATGTGCCACACGAGCTGGAAGTTTGTTAACCTGGAGACCAAGGATCGGTGGTACAAACAATTTGCGGTAAATTTTTTTAATTTTTTTTTTTTTACTTTTATTTATTTATAAATTTATTCAATTTTGTAATTTTATAACTTATGTTCTAATTTCTGACAATTTGCAGCAAAAATACTATTGGGACCCCGCGATCGATGGTTTAGTTCGTGAGGCATTTGAGGAGAAAGCGAAGAACCGTCTGAACAACCAAATAGGACGGTGGAAGGAGAAGTGGCTTTTGAATCCGGATCCGAAGGTATGTATGCCATCTTTCTTCAATCCCAATATTTGGGATGGCCTTGTCGCCTTCTGGCAGTTGGAGAAATCGAAGGAGATTGCTGCCCGGTGCAAGGCTGCTCGATTGACGAAGGTTGGCGATACTGACCAGCCTTCAAAACATTGTTCGAGCCAGATTTCCTATGTTCAGCATGCTGTTAACATTGTAAGTTATTATATTTTTTACTTTCAATTTTTATGCTCACAACAATTTGAACTTCTAATATGTTTTCATTGTCAGACGGTGGAAAAAGGAGTTCCCGCAACGATGCCAGAGGTTTGGGAGAAGACCCACCGCAGGCCGGACGGGACATGGGTTGATGAACGTGTCCACAAGCTCCACGACGATGTCATTGAGAGAGTCGGCGAACTATCAACCCAGCTTACTCCCGATGGTCTACCTACTCAGGTGACACCGATGGAGGTCAACCGTGTCGCATCACAGGTAAAAACTTAATTTTTTTTTTAATTTTATTCACAATTTTAAATAATACTATTAACAATTTTAAAATAAAATTATATTATTATCATTTATGTAAAATTGTAAACTTTTAATTTTATTTTGTAGTTGGCTCCTCGAAACCGTAAGGGAAAGATGACATTTACCGGTTCTATCCGGACGGATGATCACGGAGTGCCATTTTGTTCCGTTTCGAGATTGGCGACGGATCCGCAGATAGTCAAGGAGCTCCATGAAACAAAACAAGAGCTCCATAAAACAAGAAAAGAGTTAGGGAAGACGAAGAAAACCTTAGCGAGGAAGACCAACACCTATGATAGGATGTTCGCGGAGTTAGCGAAGACGAACCCCACCCTTGGCGAGATTCTAGATGGGGAAGAAGACGAAGCTGGAGGCACATCGAGGACCGAGGATCCGATCGATGATATTTGTTTCGATTAGATTTGTGTATTTTTCGGATTTAGCTTTTATTTGTTTTTGGTTTTAAAATACTTTATTTTATGTTTAATTTTTAATTTAAAATATTTACGAATTTTTTTTTTGAAAATTATTATTTTTTAATTAATAATATAAATAATAATAATAAAAAAAAGAGTCGAAAATCGTCGCATATACGTCGCAAAATAGAGTCGCAAAACCGTCGCAAATTTTAGTCGCAATTTAGTCGCAAATCTTATAACAGCAAAATCGTCGCAACAGTTGTAGCTGCAATTCCGTCGCAAAAGGTTTCGACGCAAAATAGCCGCAAATTCGTCGCAAACCATTTAAACGCAAATAAGTCGCAAAAGCTTTAGCCGCAATTTCGTCGCAAATTATTTCCTCGCAAAACAGCCGCAAAATGACGCCGCAATACCGTTGCAAATCCGTCGAGAGTTTGGCGACGGATTTGCAACGAAACTTGAATTTGCGGCGATTTTGCGACGATTTTCGGTTTGCAACGAGCTAGTTGCGACAAACCTAAAATCGTCGCAAAACCGTCGCAATTCTCCATTTGCAACGGTTTTGCGACGAAAACGGCCGTTGCAAATGGCCCTGTTTTCTTGTAGTGTTCTAACTTCTTTTCTCCTAAAACTCGGCCACAAACTAACTGCACGAGTTTATAAGTTAAGCCCAAGGGTTTCAATCCTTAAACCGATTAAAAACTTAATTAACACGGTTTAGCAAGATGCCACACTTGTCATGTCGATCGACACAACCAGTGTGTCGCTCGACACGATACCAAAACATCATTATTTCGGTTCGCGGGCGTTACACACCTATTGGTGTGACAAAAATATCTTAGGATAATAAATTCTGAATCAGATATAGGTGTGGAACAATCGATCCAAATAATAACTAAAATATATACACACTTATATAAATGTAGATTTATCTCGAGTACTTCCGTCCACTGGTAATTGATAAACTGGTAATACTTGTAATTTAAAACCAACGTAGTACAATCAGTTCTTCAATCATGAACGATCTAAAAAAAGACCTAGACTAATCAAGTTTGACTACAAACATTGAATACTAAGTGTGCCCACTAATGATTGATTAATTGATCAGTTATTCAAGCGCAAACATTTCATACAAGTTTCTATTAATCTTATCAACTTTTGGGATTAAAATAGGGATATTCTCAATTATTGTCATTGTACATCAAAATTATAAGGTTTGCTAAAAAGTTATCTATTTCCTTGGATGCGTATATATACAGTATACACTGGTACACATGCACGCATGTGAGATATAAATAAATGTATGTATATGTTTGTAGACAATGAATTCATAAAAATGTAATAATGGGAATGGACCAAATGGTCCCCGTAGGAGTGAAATTTCATGGGGCACATGGCAATTTGGTTAGTGGCTAGTGGCCCTTTTGCCAGTCTATCGTCCGTAATCTGCGTGTATAGGTACATCTATATCTTCTGTCATTTTATTTCATGTATTAATATTTCCAGAGATATGGTCAAGAAATATATATGTAGATAATGCTAGATATTATAGTGATTTCAGGTACGGATTCAGTTGGGATCTTTCGGGTTGTTGGAATTGTAGGTTTGACAAAATAAACGTTACGAATCAAAACAGAATCTATTGCTTAGAAACTAATAAATTATTATCTTTGTTCTAATCTTTGTAAACTTCAAGTAATTTTTTTTTTTTTTGCGAAAAAACTTCATGTAACTCTATGAAAATATTCCTTTAAATTGGTATAGTGACATGTCAGAACTTTTTCTCTTCTTTCATTTTTTCGTAATGTTTTTTGACTTTTTTTTATGCATTTGGTATTTCTTCTATTATTTTACTTAAAAAAAACATCGTACACATTATTTAGGTAAGAGTTATATTTTTTTTAATGATTACATAAATTCGTTAAGCTGAAGAAAATTGAAATTCGACCGAAACAAATTTTTTTCTATTATATTAAGAAACACAACACACATAATTTAGGTTAAATAGTTTTGTTTTGTAAAGGGCTCCTAGAGACTCATGGTTTGACAAAACCAGATGATTGCAATATAAAAAAAAAATCTATGAACTCGACATTATGTAAGTATATGATTTTTTATTTGACGAATAATAACAACCATTTTTGGAAAATAAAAAAATAAAAATTGTTAAACAAACAAAACACCAACTTTCATTTTTTCCCCCCAATTCTTTTTGTTTAAATTGTTTTTCTAAATTTATAAGCCTAACTTATTTGATTACATCATTACACACAAATATATTTCACCTAAACGATACGATTTGGGCCTAAAATCTTTTTTTGCACAGAGGCTTCTAAAGCCCATCAGTTTCGTTCAATAATATCCATTACAAATTTTGAAACAAAAATAAAATAAAAGTTTAACTGAAATGAAAGCTAAAGAGTTTTTTTTTTTTTTCTTATCAACGAAAGCTAAAGAGTTTTTAACTTTTAACTCGCTTCGACTTTATCTCGTGCTGTGTCAAATCAAACTACTGTTCTCTTCCTCCTACCTGGTAAACTTTTCCTCTTCGCCATCAAAATTTCATTTTTTCTTTTCTACAGTTTTCTTCTCAAATTAGGGTTTTGCGTTACATTATCTCAAATTTCAATTTCGTGTTTCTTGTTTATTTTTTTTTCCCGTAATTTACGCTTAATTTAGCATCACTGTTTCAAGAATTTCACGAATTTAGGGTTTCCGTACATGTTACTGTTTTGATTTTTAGGGGTTTTGCTTCTTATACAGTTTAGATGTAGTCTTGATTTCACAGCTCTGATCTTTTGACTCTGAATTGCGAAATTAGGTCTAAATTTCCAATTTTGAAGGAAGGGGTTTTGAGATAAAGCTGCAAAATTAGGGTTTTTTAATGGATTGTGACCAATACAAGTTATTCGTTGGAGGTTTACCAAGAGAGACTAGTGAAGAATTTCTGAGGGAACATTTCAGTAGATATGGACTTGTGTTAGGAGCTCTTGTTGCTAAAGAGAAAGCCACTGGTCAACCTAGAGGCTTTGCCTTTGTTCGCTTTGCTAATGCTTTTGATGTTGATAAAGCTCTCAGAGATTCTCATTTCATTCTCGGTCGATACGTAAGTAACACTTTTCGCCGTTATTTCGCCCGTAAATGTGAAAAGTTTAACTCTTTATTGATTATACTTTGTGGGTTGATCTGTATCTTGTGTCTATATATCAGGTCGATGTGAAAAAGGCGATTCCGAAGCATGAACATATGAGATATCCGCAACCGAACGGGCAAATGTATGTTAACAAAGTTCAACAGTACCATGGTGGTGTACGTGAATTGACGAGTAATGGTTGTAACCGTAGGACTAAGAAGTTATTTGTTGGGGGTTTATCCTCTGATACGACCGAGGAAGAGTTCAAGGCTTACTTTGAGAGATTTGGACAGACGACCGATGTGGTTGTGATGCAGGACAGCATAACAAACAGGCCGAGAGGTTTCGGGTTTGTTACGTATGAGTCAGAGGATTCTGTTGAGGTTGTTATGCAGAGTAACTTCCATGAATTGAGTAATAAGCGTGTGGAAGTGAAACGCGCAATACCGAAAGAAGGGATCCAGAGTACTAATAACGGTACTAATCACAACATTACTCCTACTTACAGCAACTTTCAGGCAACAGCACCGTATGTCCCCGGGAGAAACAGATATGGGATGGTTGTACAATGTCCTCCCATCATTGGTTATCATCATCACGGTGTCCAAGGCTTTCAGTATCCTTACGGTTTCCCGTTCACCGCTCAAGCGCCTAACATTCCGTGGAACAATCTGATGATGCCACCGACCGGTTTTTACTGTCCTCCACCTCCGAGCGACGTTCCTCCCTATCTCCCTTACATGAACGGGTATTCTCTTGCGGGTATGAGCGTTGCGGGGTACAATCCTGTAGCGTGGCCTGTAGCTGGTGATGGAGCTGGTGCGATAATACCTCGGTTTGAAGATTTGAAGCTTGGAGGAGGGAACATGGGGAAGCCATTGGTCAATGGTACATATAGATGACAGTTGAAGAATGCTCTAATGCAATTAGGCTCACAAAAGGTTAGTGAAATTCTTTGGACTCTTTAAAAATGGTTTTAGGTTTCTCATCTTTCTTCATTAACTCTTTGGTAAATGTGTTGGTTGGATTGGTTCATTGTATATTATTTAGTTATTATTCGATTAAAAACATCTGTAATATATTACTGCGTTTGTAATATATATCACATTGATTTCGTTCAACCTCTCTGTTTCTTTAAGATTTGTTCATTTTGTTATTTCTTTGATTATATGCGGTTTATTGATGTAAATCCCAAACATAGTGTAGTCAAGTTGTAAAAACCGATTAATTACCATTTTATTGGTAAGAAATAACAATGAAATATTTGTTGTCATTGAAACCATAATGAAAGTACATAAACTAATTAGAGATAGTATCGGGTGTAACAACTATTGTTCAAAAATATTATTTTTAGAGGTCCAACAAATTGAAACAATGTATATAAATGCATGCACGTTTCAAATTTGTAAAACACAAGCAAATCTCGAGCATAAAAGTAAATAAATCAATCAAGAGCCAAACCAATGAAAGTTCAAATATTATGGCTCGTTTTTGTATTAGTAGCAGTCCAAACAAATGCAGCGAAGCGAGGAAAGAATGCAACAATCCCAGCACTAATAGTAATGGACTTCAAAAACAATTACTTTTAATCGACTTCCTACGGCAAGGACTTCATGGGCGGCTACGCCACTGGAAGATTTTCTGATGGAAGAGTTCCCTCTGATCTAATTGTAATTGGTAATTATTTGAATTACTTTTACATTTGTTTATATAAAGCTTATAGCTATTTTTATATTTTGATCCATTTTTTAAAAACAATTTTTACCACATCCGAAAAGTTGAGATTGGCTAAGACATTGCCAGCATATATGTAACAAGAATTTGAAGCCTAAAGATCTTAAAGGTGTAACATTTGCGTCTGGAGGAACTGGTTACGATCCATCAACGGCTAAGATTATGGTACATACAAATATAATTTTTCATCATCAACATTATTTTCATATTATAAGTGATACAATTTACACATTTTGTGTTTGTTTTTGTAGTCTGTGATTTCGGTGTGGGATCAACTAACATATTTCAAAGAACATATATCAAAGATAAAGCAAAATTTTGGAGAAGAAACAGCTCAAAATATTTTGGACAATAGTTTTTTTTGTCGTAGTTTCTAGTAGCAATGACCTTGCTCACACTTATTTAGCTCAATCTCATATATATGATCGTACCGCATATGCCAATTTCTTAGCTGATTCAGCTGTCAAATTCGTAAGAGTAAGTATTAAACATTTATTTTTTTATTCACAAATAGAGAAATAATACAATTATATCCCACCCTACTTTGTTTTTTTTTTTTGAACTACCTTCTTCTTTATAGATTAGGACGTGTTAAAGTCGATTTCGAACAAAGCGTTTTTTGCGAGGGAATCAGCTAAACAATTTGCTCCCACCCTACTTAATTACCCTTTATACAATATTTAGGAATTACACAAACTTGGAGCTCGTAAAATTGGAGTCTTTAGCGCAATGCCGGTTGGTTGTGTACCACTACAAAGAACAGTGTTTGGAGGTCTATTTACAAGTGGATGTGCTAAACCATTAAATAATATGGCAAAACAGTTCAACTCAAGACTTTCTCCAGCACTAGATTCTCTAGACAAAGAGTTGGATGGTGTTATCCTTTACATTGATGTTTATGATACTATTTTCGACATGATCCAACACCCTAAAAAATAGAGAAATTTCCTAGGATGCCACCAAACAAAGTTTTTGTTCCTTAGATACCATTAATTTTTAAAAGTTCTTTAGATACCAATTTTTCAAAAAAAAAATCAAAATTTCCAAAAATACCACAAACACAAAAATTGATTTTTAAAGGGTCTAGAATTTAAATTTTTGGGTTTGGGTTAACTATTGTACAATTAAGGTATAGTTTTAGGGGGTAGGATGTAGGTTTAGGGTTTAAGGTTTAGTTTTGACCATTTAAAACTAATTTTAATTTTGTGGTATTTTTGGAACATTTAAAAAAGATGGTAAAAAAGTGGTATCTAGGGAACTTTTAAAAATTAATAGTATCTAAAGAACAAAAACTTAAAAAAATGGTATCCATGAGAATTGCCATAAAAAATACGGTGAGTTCATCTTACAAATATATTGTTACGATTTTTTCATTTGTATTACATGACATGCATGAACTAAATTCTCATTATCTTTCAGGTTTTGAGGTAGCTAATAGAGGATGTTGTAGCATGGGCTCTCTTGGAATATCTTATATGTGCAGCGCTCTGTATCCATTCACATGTTCTAATTCTTCGGCCTATATATTTTGGGATAGTTACAAGCCATCTTAAACTTTATAGAAACCTTGTTCAAATATCAAAATTAGGCCCTAAATATTATTAGTTTTTAAACGTTAATTATAAAAAAAATTACCTATAACTTATCATAATGAATAGTTTATAATTATAAATATTCGTTTTTTTTACAACAAATAAAATTTTATTACTCAAAATTGTTTCATTCATACAATTACAACAAAAAATTTATATTTAAACAAAATCATTCTTCTTATCGATCAAAAAAGAATCACATCGAGTATTTTTAAGTTTGAGTTTGTAACTTGAAGAATAAATTTACTTAGAAATATAATAAAAACAATGTTTAGTATATTAGACATCATAAACAACATAAAAAGTTATTAAACTTCAATACTCGTAAAAAGGAATGTATATGTAACTAAATGAATAAGATTCCATATCCAGTGATTACATGGACATTAATCGAATTACTTAATATTTACTGACATAAATCTAGTCCATTTTGACATGAATCACAAATCACATAAGACGTCGCATTTATCAATGAAGGAACTCATATGAATTTCTCTTTCTTAACACTTGTTAAAATCACGTGGCTATGATAATTTTAAAATAAGTCACAAAGTATTAAATTGAAAGCATAATTGAGGAGCCAACACGATGATTCATGTTATAGAGCGACCAAATCCATTTGTTCAACACTTCTATTTATCAACTTCTGTCTCACATTTATTTTATAGCAAATACATTTGTTGATTTCTTTTACGAAAGTATTATTTCCTATATATCAAAAATCAGATGTATCAAGTTATATAAAAACTCAGATGTATCAAATTTCTGGTACGTTTTCTGACTTCAATATGAGTAAGTTTTGGGAAAACAATCCACCATCATGTTTTTTAGACTTTCCGCGTCTTTGTTTTAAAAAAAAATGAATAAGTCGAGATTTGAAAATAAAATAAAATCTTCCCAAATGATTGATCCAATAACTCTGCAATTGAATTGTATAAAACCTATTAAAAAAAAATCAAGGAGCTAATTGTTTTGCAGGTAAACTGTAAAAGAACAAAATGAAATAAAAATTATGCAGCTGATGTGGTGGGTTTGCAGCTATCGTGAACGCAAGCCAAAACATCTCTATAATCTCTAGAAATGGTGAAGGAGTCGTGCATTTGGCCATCGTTGCTCTTCTTGTATTCCAAAAGAAGTGATGAGTGATTGAAACCAGTCAACTTCACAAACCCAAAGTCATGGTCTTTGACCAAACTCCATGTAGTATTAAGTGGGCTAAACTTATTCAAATTAGCTCCTGCACCACCAACAACAACATGAATGGTTCCTTGGAATGTCCCTGAGTAATGATCCTTGTCTTTGCTCACACATTGGCTCTACAAATCAAAAAACAAAAAAATGTTGAGAAAAAACTAAGAGACATAAAGAAATATAGATTAGTTTATGATGACGGGATTCAAACCTCATAAATGGGACATGTTCGCTCGTAGTTATGGACATGACCGTAGAAAGCGAGATCTACTTTGTACTTTTGCCACAGTTTTTGTAAGCTCTCTCTTCCCATAGGCTCTTCAAAGGTTCCTTCTTTGCCATACCATTCATTCGAGGAATAACCGAGGACGCGATGAGCTATGAAGATGAGCCAAGGCTGAGTCTTTCTGTCAACAGATGCTAGGCAATGTTCGATGAATTTGTATTGCTCTGTGCCTTCTCTCCAATCATGTTCAGTGTCCGCTACACAGAAGCGGAACATTCCATAGTCTGCCGAGTACCTGCCCATATTCATGCCGAAATCTATAAGACTTTGGTAATGGAACTTGCAATAAAACGTCAACGGTGACGGTAACAACTTTACCAGAATTTAGCTTTGTTCTCAGCAGGAAAGTAGAACATGGTCTCTGCAGGAACACCACACTCTCCACCAGAGTCTCTACCGGCATAGAAAGATCCCGTGTCTGGCCAATCTCGCTCATGATTGCCACTAATATGAAATATACAGTGAAAACTCTATAAATTAATATTATTGGACCAATAATATTTTATTAATTTATAAAGATAATATTTATACCAAAAACCAATTTAGGATCGGATAAATTTATTAATTTATCAAGTTAATTTATTAAATCTTAATTTATGGAGTCCTACTGTAAATAACAACTATGAAGCTTTTTCTTATGTACTAACCTCGCGATCATGTAGGGAACAGTAGAAGCAATGGGCTCAACTTGTGCTGTGAACTGATCCCATTGGGAGATATAGCCATTTGAATAAACGATATCTCCGATATGGAAAACAATGTCAATGTTCTTTAAGTCCTTAATGACTTGGTCAGTTGTTTTAAGGGAACCGGGCTGATAATCATTGTACTCACTCGAGCCATCCCGCTCTCCCTGAAATAGTTTTAAGAAAATATATTAGTGTGAGAGTATACCAAGATTACAATAAAGCCCAAATAGAATGTACCTTCCCCATGTCACCGAATATTATGACTTGTTGTAACGAGTCTTGTCCAGGATAAGGAGAGGACACAAATGTGTAATTTTTGCTCCAAATTGTCGATCCATTGACCAAGTCATGGCCTAGCCTATATATGTATCTAGAAACCAAAGGATTAGGAGTTAGAAAACTATCTTAGTAGTACTCTTGGTTTTAGAGTAAAAAGAAGAAGACTAAAGATGTGGTCATATATACTCGCGGTTTGGCCAAAGTTCTTTCAAGAAAGTAGTATGGATGAAACCCGGATCACGCCAGCCAACGCTACGAGCAGGATTACCACACATGCTGTTTCTGCTGAAGGTCAAGGTACCAGCAGGTGATCTTCTACTTGGAAGTCCTTTTGAACTCCATTCAATGAATGGAACAGCCTCATCTATGTTGTACCCACTCGTCCATGTTACAGTCATCTATCAAAATGTAAAAAAAAAAAAACATGTTTTAGTAAAAAATAACAAAATAAAGCATTCTTAACTACCAAGGCCCTTGAGAAAAACTTACTTCGTCCCAATTCTTTCCTAATGCGAGACGAGGGTAGACAGGTGCTTTAGGATTGGCGAAAGCTATAGTATTCGAAACCCCGATAAGTTTTGGCTGTTGTATTCAAAAGATCAATAAGTCATCCATTGACATTGCATATACAACAGTATATGAGGAAAATTACAGTCAACTTACACTCCAAACGTTCCCGGAAAAGAGTGCAAAGGAGATATCAGATCTCTGATTTATAATCTGGAACTTGAGAATCACTTTCCCGGTCTTTGTATAGTCCGGAACAGACTTAGGAAACATGTACTAACGAATAGAAAAACAGAATGTTATAATCAATTTGGACTCAAATCCAAAAAATCAAAGGTCCAATATGTGTTAAACAAACAAACCTTGATGGGCGACGAGCAAATGAAAGGAGCTTTCTCTTTGCCATTTGTATTCCAACAAGCCGAAGCGCTACAAAAACAAATGTTTATAATTGCATAAAAGCACATTGGCCTAAAATCCAAACAATGACAATTAGAGATGAGCAAAAATTACTCGAATTTCGCTGGAGAAAAAACTCCGACCCAATCATCTGAAGAAGGTTTTGGGTTGGAAATAGCAACATTTACCCATTCGGTATCCTCGCCCTGTAAATCAAGAAATCGGTTTAGTACTAATCGTTACAAAATTTGGCATAAACATCAAGGAAGAGAAACCTTGGAACCAAGAATATGGGGTGAGGCGTGAATATCGACAGAAGTGTCTAAAGCAAGACTTGTTTCGTAGATATTGATTTGAGCAAGTGGTTGTTCTCCGCGGCCATTGGCATGGCTCGAACCTAAGCTCGAGCCAAACAGTGCGATGAAACATAGAAGCGTGAGCAGAAACCTAGCCATCGTTTCTTTACTGTATATCAAAAACAAAATCAAGAACAAATGAATATATATATGAGACTCGTAAAAAGGCTCCAAGGAAAAAATCCAAAATAAAATCAGAAGGAACACAATACAACAACCAAGAAGGAAACGAGTGTATATTCAAAGCAAATACTTTAAAAAAAAAAAATCTATATAAATAATACGAAGTGAAAAAACATAAAAATTAAATCGAAGAGATTTCAAAAAATTGCCATGACTTACATGGAGAAACGCCAAAACTATGCTTTGACTTGAGAGAAATCGATTGCGCACGGAACAAGAAGCATTCAGTTCTGAACTTAAATAAATATAAAATCAAATACGATAATATTCCAAGATTGATTCATCTCTACCTTGGAGTTATCCAAATATCTTTCTAACTAAATTCACGAAGATAGGGAATCTTAGAATTAGAATCGTTGTCATAGAATATTCTTAACTTGTAACAGCTTTTATAATGAGTTTCTCTTACTCGCTCTATGGTTTAAAATAAAAAATCTAAACTATATTCAATCATGGTTCTCTAGTTATATTATTGGGTAAATTAGCAAAATGGTCAACTTTTCAAACTTAATTTGGAAAATGGGCAAAACACTATTTACAATTTGCTAAACTTTCAAAGAGAAATAATGGGTTAATTAATATATTAGAATAATTATTTCTAGGTGTTTTTGGCCGGTATTAGAAAATGTTACGGAATGATGTTTTTGGCCAGAATTTTTTTGGGAATAACTTTTTTTGCGGGAAACTTTTATGGAATCACGTTTTAGACAGAAATTTTACGGAATGACATTTTTGGCGGGAATTTTTTACGGAGTGATGTTTTTGCAAGAAATTTTTATGGAATGACGTTTTTGGCGGGAATTTTTTTCGGAATGACTTTTTTTGCCGGAAACTTTTATTGAATAACGTTTTTGGCAGAAATTTTTTACGAGATGACATTTTTGGCGGAAATTTTTTGGAGAATGAGGTTTTTGAGCATACTATACATGTATGTATTCCAAGCATGTACACGATGGCATTGGCGTACACCATACTTGTACATCATGCTTGTACACCAAACATGTGCACCAGTCTGTACATCAAGCATATCCAAACCCTTTTGAGCATACTATACACCATGTATGTATTCCAAGCATGTACACAATGGCATTGACCTACACCATAATTGTACATCATGCTTGTACACCAACCATGTACACCAGTCTGTACACCAAGCGTATCCAAACCCATGTCCACCAAACCCTTTTGAGCATGCTATACACCACCCCCAACATGTACACGATGGCATTGACGTCATTCTGTAAAAATTCCTGACAAACAATGTGATTCCATAAAAATTCCCCGCAAAAAACGTGGTTCCGTAAAAATTCCCGCAAAAATGTCATTCCGTAAAAATTTCTCGCCAAAAACGTGATTCCGTAAAAATTCCCCGCAAAAAAGTCGTTTCGTAAAAATTTCTCGAAGCATGTACACGATGACATTGACGTACACCATACTTGTACATCATACTTGTACACTAAACATGTGCACCAGTCTGTACACCAAGCGTATCCAAACCTATGTTCACCAAACCCTTTTGAGCATACTATACACCACCCCCAACATGTACACGATGGCATTGACGTCATTCCGTCAAAAATCCCGACAAACAATGTAATTCCATAAAAATTTCTCGCCACAAAAGTCGTTCCGTAAAAATTCTCAGCAAAAAACGTGGTTGCGTAAAAATTCCCACAAAAAGGTCATTGTGGAAAAATTCCCCGCAAAAAAGTCGTTCAGTAAAAATTCTCACAAAAAACGTCGTTCCGTAAAAATTTCCTTCAAAAAACGTCGTTCCGTAAAATTTCCCGCAAAAAACGTCATTTCGTAAAATTTCCCTCAAAAAATGTCGTTTTGTAAAAATTCCCGCAAAAAACGTCGTTTCGTAAAAATTTTCCTGCAAAAAACGTCGTTCCGTAAAAAAAATTCTCGCCAAAAACGTCGTTCCATAAATGTTTCCTTCATAATCCCCTTTCTCTTCCTTCTCCTTTCTTCTTCCTCCTCCTCCGCCGTTTGAACCGCACGGCCCAAGATACCAAAACTTTGCGGCCAAGGCTCCGGTTAACCTTTCCCACCCCGGCATCATGCCGTGAGATGGGAACCTCGGTTACTCTTCCCCGAATTGAAAGGCTCTTGTCTCCAGTTCTTGAATGGATCTACTTTCTAGCTTAATGCTAAGATACTTATGGACTCTTATCCCGTAGCTCGGCGTTTATGCTTCTCATCTCTCAAGACAAAGCCATCGGGAAGCTCCCTTTTCTACCATTGAAGACCTACAAAAGCTCAATCTATTCTCTTCTCATCCCTCCAACAAAATTGATATGGCCATTATCCCGCTAGATCCTCTCAGGTCGGCTATGGAGAATTCTAGCTAAAATGCTAAGCTAACTTAGATTTTAGTCTTTGATTAACAAGTGCTTGCCCCTGATTAAAATGTTACTAATTAAAAGTCTCGGTCAAAAAAGCTTTAATTAAATTTTTCCTATTCTCCATTAATAAACATCCAAATTTTCTGTTTCCATCTTCTTCACCGGAAAAAAAAAACAGAGTTCCCCTCTCTTCTCTGTTTCCAAAAAAAAAAAAAAAAAAAAAACAAAAAAACAAAAAGGAAAAATTGCAATAACACATTTACGAAGATCCGAAAGACAATTTTGTGTTATATCCCCTAATTAAGGTGCTTGACTTTCTTGTTTGGTAATAGTTACAGATCTACAAAAGTTCTAGCTTAATGCTAAGTTAATGAGATAAAGGAATTAAATATCCCATGAAGATAGGCATTCCGGCTTATTGACGGTGGAGCTATCATTGGAAGCCTTACCCAACGGTGGTGACGCAGTTCAAAGCTTCTTTGATCTTTCGGGTGTGAAGTGTAAAATTAATATCTCCCCATCGTTTGGGCGCCCAGTTAGATCCGTTCCACCATTTCAAAATTCATCATCTCCGGCCGTGTGAGAAAAATTACAAAACCGAAAAATCTCCTCTAGCTTAATGCTACGTTTGTTTGTACTAAAGTGATTACATCCGGTGTAACGACAATAATTGATTTGTGATAATCAAAAAATTCCCGATCAAGGAGAAGTATAATTTACTTTAAGAGTTTCGGAAAAATAATAATAATAATAATAATAATAATAATAATAATAATAATAATATCATGAACGTTCTTGCGTGGAATTGTCTAAGGCGTGGGAGCCGACTTGACGAAAGAGCATCTTCGAGAACTTCATCGTTGTTTTTTACCTAATTTTTTTATTTCTATCAGAAATCAAGAAGAAAAGACATTTTCTGCAAGACTTGCAAGTTGAATTTGGTTACGATCAGGTTTTTACCGTTGAGCCGCGAGGAAAAAGCGGTGGGCTTGCCCTCTTCTATATGAATGATCTTTCAGTTATTATTTCATATTCGGATAACCGAATGATAGATGTGGAATCTACTTTTAAAGGACATAAAATTTTTATGACCTTTGTGTATGGTGATCCAGTAGTTGAGTACCGAGAACGTGTGTGGGAACGCCTCACGATAATGAGTATAATTCGGCAAAATGATTGGCTCATGATAGGCGATTTCAATGAGATCACCGGAAATCATGAAAAACGAGGCGGACAAAGTCGACCGGAGTCCTCATTTATACTGTTTCGTACTATGCTAGATAATTGTGGAATGGTTGATTTCCCACACACGGGGAATCCACTCTCGTGGGTTGGACGACGTAAAATTGGTAATGTAAAAACGAAGGTAAAATGTCGTCTAGACCGAGCTATTGGTAATGAAGAATGGCATACCCTCTTTTCCCACACTTTGGTGGAGTATCAAAAACTTTAGGGTTTCGACCATAGACCAGTGGTAGCAAGAGTCCGATCCACAATTCAACACAAGCGAAAAAACTTCCGTTCGATAAAAGATGGATCGGAAAACCCGGATTTAAAGAAACTGTGACTACAGGATGGGGCATTTCAAGTGGAATCCCACATAGGGATTTCCACCAGAGATTATCCTCACGCCGGTCACACATTTCGAGATGGAGGAAATCGACGGTCACTAACTCAGCCATACTAATTGAGGAGCTTAAAGATCAATTAGACCGAGCTAACGATGATGATGATTTCACCCTAGAGGATGTGGAACAAATCCGAAGAAAACTCATCAACGCCTTTCGAGAAGAAGAAATATATTGGCACTCAAAGAGTAGAGTCAATTGGCGCTGCCAGGGGAATAGAAATACAAGCTTCTTCCATGCTACGACTAAACAAAGAAGAGATCAAAACCGTATAATTTGCTTAAAGAACAAGCACGGCCATTGAGTGGAGAATGAAAAAGGAGTTACAAAAGTTGCAACAAATTATTTTGAGACATTGTTCACCACTTTAGAGCCTCAAAATTTGGAAGACTCTCTCCGGTATGTTGCCGAGAAGGTTTCAGAGACTGATAATGACCGACTCACGATCGACCCGACATAAGCCAAAATAAAAGAAGCTTTGTTCAATATAAATCCAGACAAGACCCCGGGACCCGACGGTATGACAAGCCGATTTTATCAGAGATTCTGGCATGTGGTGGGCCAAGATATAATACAACTGGTGAAAGACTTTTTCAGCACTGGATCCTTTGATCCAAGAGTGAATCAAACGAATATCTGTCTTATTCCAAAAAAAAATAGACCGCGTGAAATGACAGAATTCAGACCAATCAGCTTGTGCAACGTCAGCTACAAGATCATATCAAAGATTCTATGTAACCGGTTAAAGAAGACCCTCCCGAACCTAATTTCGGAGATACAATCGACCTTTATGGGTAGACGTCAAATAACGAATAATATTTTACTCGCTCAAGAGAACTTTCATGCTCTAAGGACCAACAAGAGCTGCAGGGAAACCTTTATGGCTATGAAGACTGACATGAGTAAAGCATACGACCGGGTAGAATGGAGTTTTCTTGAAGCTATTATGCTAAAACTGGGGTTTTCAGAAAAATGGGTCAAATGGCTTATGTTCTGTATATCATCAGTATCGTATCAAGTTTTGATCAATGGAGTACCGAAAGAAATAATTCAAACCGTCACAGGGAATTAGACAAGGAGATCCCCTATCTCCATTTCTATTCATACTCTGCACGAAAGCTCTTATCTCCCTGCTCAAAGGAGCAGAGAAAGAATCTCGTATTACAGGACTACGAATTGCTCAAGCAAGCCCGAGAGTGTCTCACCTCCTCTTTGCTGACGATAGTCTTTTTTTCTGTAAAGCAGACGTCATGCAATGTGCAGAGATCTTAAAAATTATCAAAACCTATGCATCTGGTCAACAACTAAACCCCAACAAATCCTCGCTATTTTTTTGGAATAGAGTTGATCAACAAATCAAAAGAGAAATTAAGAGGGTCATCGGCATAACAAGCGAAGGAGGTATGGGCATGTACTTAGGGCTACCAGAACAAATTTGTGGCTCTAAGAAAAAAGTATTCGCCTATGTTCAAGATCGTCTCAACAACCGCATTAACACTTGGTCCGCAAAATTCCTTTCCAAAAGAGGGAAAGAGGTCCTAGTAAAATCTGTGGCACAATCCCTTCCGACATATGTTATGTCATGTTTCCTACTCCCTCAGGGTATCATTGATAAACTCAGGAGCGCTATATCCAACTTTTGGTGGAGCTCCCGCCAGAATAGTAGAGGATTACATTGGATCGCCTGGGATAAGATTTGCACTTCTAAAGACGCAGGCGGGCTAGGATTCAGAGACTTTTATGAGTTCAATCTAGCCCTCCTTGCTAAACAATTATGGAGGTTGATCCACTTTCCAACTTCTCTCTTTGCCTGAGTATTACGTGGAAGATACTATCACCAATCATCCTCGATGATAGATCGTGAGCCCAGATCCCCCTCGTATGGTTGGACTAGCATTATAGCGGCTAAACCCCTGATCAGACTAGGCCTTCAGAAGACTATACGCTCTGGGTATAATACCAAGACTTGGAGTGAACCTTGGATTCCAGATAAACTGGCTCGTTTACCAAGACGCCTTGGTAGACATATTCGACGAGATTTCCATCTCTTGGTTAAAGATCTCATGATACACAATTCACCAGAATGGAATCACACAAGAATCCGGGAATTATTCCATCCCGAGGATGTCGCCCTAATTTTTGGGTTGAAACCTAGTAGAACTTTCAACCTAGACGGTTTTGCGTGGAGTTATACAAAATCAGGAATGTACACAGTTAAATCAGGATACGAGCTACTACACAACACAAACCAAAGAAGTACACAACCCCAACATATATCTGAGCCGAGCATTACAGGTCTGCTTAGCCAAGTGTAGAAAATCAAGACTCTTGGGAAACTTCGACACTTTATGTGGCAAGCCCTAACAGGGTATATAGCCACTTTTCAACGGCTGACCTACCGACACTTGGGAAACGATAAGAGGTGTCCCAGATGTGGTGCATCAGAAGAAACAGTCAACCATATGATTTTTGAGTGCCCTCCGGCTCTGCAGGTGTGGGCCTTATCGGACTATCCGTCCCTTCCGGGTTATTTCCCGTGTGCATCCCTATACCAAAATATGGATTTCCTATTTTGGAGGGCAAAAGAAAGGGGTCTCCCCAAACCACAAAGGGATACATTCCCGTGGATCATTTGGTTCATTTGGAAGGCTAGGAACGACAAACTCTTCAATGAGAAGAATGTATCAGCCGCGATCACGCTCCAAGTAGCCCAACTAGAGGAAGAAAGTTGGCGAAATGCGAATTTGGTTAAAGACGAAGAAGACGGGGAGGAAGAATTTTCTACCGAGATTAGAGATAACTTCCGATCCGAGCACCCAAGTATTATGATCTGCCAGGTGGACGCATCTTGGACAGATCTAGGGTCTACTAGCGGCCTCGGATGGTGCCTCACTGACACACTAGGTCAAACACATACCGACAATCAGGGATGCCGAAGGAGCCTTTCAGCCTTACATGCAGAGTTCGAGGGACTCCTCTGGGCAATGGAGTGTCTGGTCCAGAAACGTGTTCTTAGAGCCCGATTTAAGACGGATTGCTCAAATCTTCTGAAGATGACCGACGATCCGATAGATTGGCCCGCTTTCCAGTCTGAGCTAGATCATTTTATAGAACTTAAAAACCACTTTACTTCCTTCCAGCTAGCATATATTTCTCGTTCCTGTAATGTCCGTGCCGATGTCCTTGCAAAAGCGGCACGAGTACGTATTTATTTATTTTCCCATGTAGATCTTGACGAGTCAGTAGAAAATACTTGATTTCAGGATGTTTCTACCGACCAAATGTGATTTAATATATGGAGTTTGTTGACAAAAAAAAAAATGTTTCCTTTATAAAAATGTCACAAATTAAAATTTTATCTAAATAAACAATTGAAAGGTCATAAAAGTTTTTGGTGGCAGTAGTGTAAATATTATTAATTTGTGCGGACAAGAAAGTAGTTTTAAGAGAGTGAAAAGTGAAAATTGCCCAAACAACCAATTATGAATAGTATTCTCCTCTCTTTTTTTTTGTTTGAAACTTAATTATATTTTTAACCACTTGATTCTTAAGCTACAATCCTAATACAAAATCCATAATCTGTAATTTGATCGATTGTTGAGATGAAAAACACTCATGTTTACGACTGAACTAAGATATATTAAAAAATCAATTCTTGAAATGAAAAGTATTCGAATATATTTCTTAACCAAAAAAAAAGTATTCGGATATTCCTTATGATTTTTTAAGAATTCGACTTTTAAAATTGTACAACAAAATTCACAAAATAAATAAAAATACCCTTAGTGAGATTTTCTTTTCTTTTTGAGAAAAACCTTAGTTAGATTTCCAGCACCATAAATGCGAATAATCTTTAGTTAAAAAAGAGCCAAATAGTTTACTAATAATCTTTGAGCATCAAAATTTCACTAAAACAAGTTTGTGTTATAACACTATAGATAAATTGTCTTTCAAAAGATAACAACAAAAATATAACATAAATGAGAACTTCTTTTAGCTCAAAAAAAAAATGAGAACTTCTTGATGAAAGCAGATCACTTGATCTTCTTCTTAGGCCTCAAGTGCAAAAGAATCAAAAACCACAAGTTAATTATAATCCATCTCGCACAAACTTTGAAAAAATTGTAAAGCAAGAGACAACAAACCTGGTTGATGTGTCCACACTTCTTTTTCCTGCAATTTACTGCCTTGGGTGCAGACGTGTGTAACACCTAAATCAACAAGTTACTCAACATGAGACACAATTTTCACATCAAAAATACCATTAAAGCTTTCTTTTATCACAACAGTATGGCTAACCTTGGTTCTTGAGCCGGCAGAGATGTGGAAGAACATGCAAGAAAGGAGTAAGTTGTGACTCTCTGCAAGTAACTCAAAAAGATACTTGTTCAAAGACAAAATTGTAGATTTATCCAAATCAATATAACCCTGACCACACAAGCAGATTCACTCAAAACCATTTAACCAGATTCAAGTATCCAATTTATTTTGTAATTTCAATTTCAATTAACTCGATCCGAGCAGTTCAAGAACCCTAATTTTAAAATTATCAAATCCGAAATACACAACAACCCCAATTACAACTATCTGAAATCCCAAATTCGAAAAACCCTAATTTGATTTACAAAAATCCCTAAAATTCTAAATCCGATTCTGATTTATCACAAACCCTAAAAGATCTATGAAATAACAGAGAGATTTCATCGAGTACCAACCTTTTAAAATGAGAATCGATGATGATGATGAACCGTCGATTAGAACCACCGATTCTCTCACGCGAGGAAGAGAGAGATGAAAACAAGAGGAAACACGGACAAAAAAAAAATTCCTCTACCGTGTTATTTTTTTTTTTGACCAACCAGAGAGTGACACACAACATTGGATCTGTGTGTCTAATTTTCCCAAAAAGATCCTATATTAGATTTTTTCACACATTTTTAGATCTGCTAAACTTAGGTTAATTAATTTTTTAATATGTAGACACTTTAATTAGACACAAAAGGGTGACCATTGGTCATGCTCTAAGACCTCAATTTATTAGTCTAGTGGTTTATAAATACTTCTATTAAGTCACCTCACACCTAGGCCTGGGCGCGGATCGGATATCCGGAAAAATTATAGTATTTGTGATTCGATTTGTTATTCACGGATATTAAATTTTCCGATTTGCTTTGCTTTGAAAATTTTAGATATTTGGAGTTACGGATATCCGGATTTTTTTCCGGATATTTGCGGATATTCGGATATTTCCGGATATTTGTTTTAACTGAAAAAAACGAAAGAAAAATATTTTATTTTTTCAAAAAGTTATTTTTTCAGTATAAATTTTAAACTAATTAGTGAAAAAATAATATAAGTTAGATAATTTTATTTGATATAACTAAAAATAAAATGAAAAGTGAAAGAAAAAATGGTGGACTACGAAACATTTATTATTATTTTTAGATAAAAATATGAGACAACTGATTTACAAAATTAGTAACTACGTAAATTTACTATAACTATATCCGTTCAATGTATTGAAAAGGTTAAAAAATGCAAATATATGTTGTAGGTATATCATATTATATGTACATATATGTAATTTACGGATCGGATCGGATATTCGGATTTTTAAAATTAGTATTTATGATTTGCTTTGCTTTAGACGGATCGTAGATTTTACTATTTGCTTTGCTTTGATTTATAACGGATATTCGATTTTTTCGGATCGGATCAAAACGGATCACGGATCGGAGCAAATCTAACGGATAATTTGCCCAGCCCTACTCACACCCCAAATAAGAAGTTTCAACTAAAAATCATTCATTTCAAAAGTTTTTTTTTCCAATTCCAATGTTTTTTATTAAACTCTAAGACCCCAATTTATTGGATAATTTTGCTGTACATCAGTGGAATGTACACAAATTAGGAAAATAGCAATAAGATTCAAACGTTGACAAAAAAAAGCAATAAGATTCAAACAACTATGAATCACTATTTGTGATTGTGTGGCCAATTACAATTGTCTCCTTCCTCACAACCGACCCGATCGTCATCCACCACCACCACCATTTCTCTCTCGGGTAACTCACTCTCCCCCGTCATGATTCTCCGCCTCGTCTCAACCCAACCCAATTCGACAACCCAACCCGATCGTCTCCGATTCTAAACCCATCACCACCACCACCACCATATCTTCTTCCGGTATCCTCCGTCGTGATTCCTCCGCCTCGTCTCAACCCAACCCGATTCGACAACCCAACCCGATCGTCTCCGATTCAAGACCCGCCACCACCACCAGCACCATATCTTCCTCCGGTAACTCACTTTCCCATCATGATTCCTCCGCCTCGTCTCAACTCCTCTCATCGGTCAAAGTCATCGTCGAAGTGATGGATATGGTGGAGAGAGAGAGATAAAGAGGAGAGGAGAGGAGAGGAGAGGAGAGGAGAGTAGGCATGACCACGGTTACGGTTTCTTAACCAACGGTTAAGGTTATAATTTTTTTTTAACCATAACTAAACAGTTGCGGTTAAATACGGTTACGGTTGATACGGTTATGGTTAGAAACGGTTACGAGCATTTAATAAAAATAATACGGTTAATTTTACAGTTGAATACTACGGTTAAAATTATAGTACTTTTAAAACTGAATAATTAAAAATACATAAGTGTTTTAAAATATATGTATATTGATTTTTTTTTAATGGTATTAATATCAAACGTTATTTTTATTTGTGGATAAAAATTTAGAAATTCATAGATGACTATTTCAATTCTTTTATATGATGATAAAAAAAAAGGTTATAACTACATTTTGGCTCCAACGAGATTTCATATTTTTTAGAATATTTTAAAAAAAAAACTCATTGACTTGGTTGCATTCCACGATCTTTATCATTTCGGTTAGTTAGTATTTTTTTATTGTAATTTTGATGTCCTTTTAATCAACTATATTATCCCGTCACACGTCCACGTTCATTCACCAATCAATATTGTCATTTTTGCATATATTTGTTGGAAATATAATCAACTATATTGCCACATTCACTTTAAAACTTCAGTTAGAATACTTTAGTTTTTAAAAATATTTATGGTTCGGAGAATAATACATAACTAATTAGTACATGTAAATTGTGAGAAAATTTAATTTTAAGTTAAATACGGTTACGGTTGAATTTTTAAGGTTTTAACCTTATGGTTAACCGACGGTTTTATATGGTTACGGTTAACCAATAGTTATGGTTAAAAAAACGGTTAACCATAACTAATATATTGTTACGGTTAACGGTTACTGTTTTTAACCGTTTCAAACGGTTACGATTTCGGTTACGGTTTAAAATGGTACGGTTACGATCCGAAATACGGTTACGGTTGGATTTTGGCCATGCCTAGAGGAGAGGAGAGAGAGGTGGATACAAGATGACACACATCTATACACAAAGTAACTCATTGGGATTTCGTGGGTATTAAAATAAATTTAACAGTGCCATTGTCATTTGACAAATTTCATTGTTTTCCTTTGTTTTCCAGCATTTATTAATCCTAGATTTTGTTTTTGTTAGCGTTATCCATTATTATTATTTTTGGTTTTAAGACTTTATTTATCTCCTTTTAAAATAAATTTTCATGTACCGTTAAATTTATTATTATTTTAAAAGTCATGTTTTTTAATTTGCATCCAGCCTAAAATGGTCTTGGCACGACACTGTTTCTGAGTCTGGGGCTGCGTGACGGTTGTGTTGGTCCTCGTCGCGGCAGAACTAGACCTCTTCTCCCCAGGATCCAAGTTATCGCCGTGAGATCGATCAACAATAGCCTCACCGTGGATTAAATCCTTGCTCGTACCTAATATGCTTAAATTATCCCTAGAGCTATTCTCTCAAATTAAGACATCGTATGTAGTATTTAGGGTGTCGAATCCACAGAGAATCAATTAACACAATAGACTTTAAATGTTCAGATTATGCTAAGCGATAAAGAAGTGAAGTAAAATAATGCAAGAACAGTAAATCAAGGTGAATGTGATGAATTAAAATCAATTAGAGACAAACGCTAGGCCTTAGGAAATTCGCAGGAATGATTTCAAACTGAAGGATAAACGTACTATCGGAATATTTATGAAGTGCGAATCTAGAACTCGAACTAATGTAAATTAAATCAATTGTTGTTGCAAATATTATCTATGTTTAAACCCTAGAAGACCAACTGTCGTTGCGAAATCAGATTAATTTAAACAAGCATTAACAGCAGGTTCGATTTGTTCACAAAGATTCAAAGCCAACTGTCGTTGCGAATCAAATCTTTGCTCACCTATGATTCAGTTCCAGTTATTCAATAATATTGTCGTATCTATTAAACAACCTAAAATATCTAACCTAAGGTGATCAATCTTAAATCAGAGTTAATGCAATCAAGGTGACGAATTAAATATGATGCAATCCCAATAGCAAATAAATCCTAACAGCTTTTCATCATCCTTTGAAAACCCTAAAACCTAACTAGTAAACTACTCAGACATGGCTAATGATGCAAACATGATTTCTGAATAATACTTTATTGAAAAGATAGAGAATTGATACAAAGATCGAAACCGATTGGGAACGAGGAACAAATCTCTGAAGTATCTCTTGCTAAAATCTCTAAGTAAAATAAAGCTTAGCCTAAACAATGGCTTAAGATAAATATATATAGGGTACAAAAACGTTCTGGGGCAAAACTGCAAACATCTGGAAATTCTGGCGCGAAACTGGAAATCTTCCAAATCTGACATTCTGGTCGCAGTTTTGGTCGTGTCGAGCGACATGATAGGTGCGTCGCTCGACAGTCCAGATTTCTTCATGTCGATCGACTTCAAATCCTTCGTCGTTCGACAGACTTGCAAAATTACAACTCCGAACTTGTGAATATGACTGCTCTTTCCACAACGCTCCAAAATGCTCCAGTAAACACCAATAATGCTCCGAACGTCCAAGTACCTAATAAGAAAACCAAAGACTCGAAAAATACCAAAAAGACTCTAGAAAATGGACTTATATCATGGCTTGAAAACCGTAAAAACCATGATATATCAGTACCACCCGCTTCACCTACGCCACATTTCTCAAGTGATTAGCTTGGTGTGTAATCAAAGTTTGGTTTCTTCTCAGAAGAACTTTTTCCCCGGCTATTGATTTCTTCTCTCCGGCGATTAAGATTTCGTTGTATTTTTGGAGTACGACTGAGGAAGAGAAGGTGACTTTTTTTTTTAAGTATTAAATATAACAAATAATTAAAACCCTTTATGATTCGGTTCAATTTGATGGGTTTTTTGTCGGTTTAGATCTTAAACTTTTTAAACCGATTGAAATCGATTTTTGTGGGTATATATGCATTGAACTTTGAAACGGTGAAGATATACGCATTTATCTTTCGTTTTAGAAAGATTTGTGCGGAAGGTAGAAAAAGATGGTTTTTCCGGTTTTAGTATATCACCATCCATATTTCAAATGGACTAGAGTCGTTTCGTAAAATGTCTCCTTCGTGTAGCGTTGGAACTTACCAACCTTAGAAAAACACTACTCCCTCCGTTCCTTAGAGATTGATTTTCTAGAATTTTCACACAAATTAATAAACAATCAATTGTGTTTAGTAATTAATGTAACTTTTTGCAACAAACACTTTTTCATAACAATGAACCAATAACTATTCTCTAAATTTAAATAGTCTCATTCAATATTTCTTGGAACTTACAATTTGTTAAATATAAATTGATTAAAAAAGTATTAAAAATCTACAACATCAATCTTTGTAGAACAACCAAAATATGATAGAAAATCAATCTCTATGGAACGGAAGGAGTATTATGCACGCCTTTCCATGTAGATGCTTGCTTTTATTAGCACATAAATTAAAGGAACAAAATCCCATTTTCCTATTATTAGCACATAAACAAAAAAGACCAAAATCTCATTTTGGCTGGCAATTGTTTTAATAATACGACTCGGTTCATAGTATTTTCAATGCTTTCTCTGTTAAGTCGAAATTTGTAGCGGACGATCGGAGACTCAGACTTCAGGTATGCTCTCTCTCTCTCTCTCTCTGCACCGTGCTTCAGTACTCTAAGTCTTTCTCTTTCGTTTATCGCGTCAACAGTTTTGGATCGTGGGTCGTTACAGTTTTGGATCCAAGGCTTGAACTGAATTATAATTCTTCGAATAGTTTTGCTCTATATGAACCAGACCCTTGTGCTTATGTTTATATGTCGTAGTGGGTTTTCTTGAAAACTAGAAAGATTGTAAATTTCACCATAGTAAAACTTGTTTTTCTGCGTAAGTTCTTAATTTGGTTATTTGATTTTGCAATGTACTTTGAACTGATACTTGACTTTGTGTGGCGAAAAAAAGAAGAATTTTGATTACAATGGCTAAAGATGAAGCAAAAGCATCAGATTTTTCCAAGGGATTGTTGCAGAGTGAGGAGCTTTATAAAGTGTGAATCCTTACACTTCTTCCTTTTACATTAATTTCTCTATTTGATTGACTTGACATTTCTCTAATAACGTTGCAGTATATACTAGAGACTAGCGTGTACCCTCGCGAGCCAGAGCCTCTTAAGGAGCTTAGGAACATTACTCATAACCATCCTAGAGCTGTGATGGCTACTGCACCTGATGCTGGTCAGTTAATTGGAATGTTGTTGAATCTTGTTAATGCAAAGAAGACGATTGAGGTTGGAGTTTTCACTGGATACTCTCTTCTCCTCACTGCTCTTACTATACCCGAAGACGGAAAGGTATGCGCATATGACCAAAATCAAAAGAAAAAGACACTAAATTGTTCTGCTTCTGTAATGTTTGATTTGCTGCACGAGTCTTGTAGGTTATCGCCATTGATGTGAACAAAGACTCGTATGAAATAGGATTGCCAGTTATAAAGAAAGCTGGTGTTGAACACAAAATTGATTTCAGAGCATCTGAAGCTCTTCCAGTTCTCGACGAGCTTTTAAACAATGTATTGCTTCATACTTCTTTTTTGTCAAAGTCACCATATTTTTTAAATCAAGTACTACCGGTTGGATGGTTTCCTAAGGGCAACCCCAACCAAAAATGTCTTGACTTCCATGGGAAAATATATAACTTCGTGTTTGAGCTTTCGATATATATATATATATATATATATATATATATATATATAGCTGGCTTTCTATTTCAATGATTAACTAAGACAATAGAAATGAAAGTGAAAGGAACCATGTCACTCTAGTATTTATCATGAGATGGTAACATTTGTGTTTCGGTGTTTTTGATGCAGAAAGAGAATGAGGGTGGATTCGATTTTGCATTTGTGGATGCAGACAAGGTGAATTATTGGAACTACCATGAGAGGCTTATGAGACTGATCAAGATTGGTGGGATTATGGTGTATGATAATACTCTCTGGGGAGGGTCGGTTGTTGAACCGGACTCCTCCACGCCTGAGTGGAGGATGGAAGGCAAGAAGGCAACCCTCGAGCTGAACAAGAAACTCTCGGCTGATCAGCGTGTGCAGATCTCTCACGCTCCACTTGGAGATGGGATCACTATTTGCAGGAGATTATATTGAGCTATGGTGTGATCCTAAAATCTTGTTGTTTGTGGTCTTTTGTGTTTTGTGCATGAGAAGACGGATATCTATTCAATGAAAGAGGAACAAAAAAAGCAATGAACTCGTTATCAGTTTATCTGGTCGTGGATATTGAGCTTATGATATATTTTGTCAAAACTTAAAAGTAAAAAAGTTTCATAAGAGGCTTTTCGAGAACCAGGGCTAAAATTCACTAAGGACTAGTGCCTTTGGTTGGCATTAGCAACAAAAGATCACTTGTTTTCTCAGGATAGTTAATATGCAATTTTTTTAAGCAGAGGCATTGTCACTTATGGTAGAACTACTAATATTTGGCTTTGGCTTTTGTGTTTGTTTTCAGTTTCACTGATGTGAATTATTGTTTTTCTTGCTCGAAATAGAGAAAACATAAAGATGAACATAAAAAGAATGGGGTTTGGAGTGTATCATCAAGGCCGGCTCACTTAGGGGACATGGTGTGCGATCGCCGGACCCCACCCCATCTCCCAATAATTAAGGGGCCCACAAAAAAAATATTTTAAAAATTTTAAATAAAAAAAATATTTTAAAAATTTTTTAGTTAGCCAAAAAAAATTTCAAAAAAAAGTAAATTTAAAGAGCCAAAAAAATATATACAAAAATAATATAAATAAGTGACCGTAAGGATCCATGCTATATTGATATTAGTAAAAATATTCCTTTATATTAAAAAACTATACTAAATTTTCTATGATTCCAATAAAAATATTTTAAATTAAATATTTTAAAAAAAATTGCAGAAGATTCTGAAAATAAATATTATAAAATTTTGGTACGTTACCATGGAGACTTCAAAAGTTAGGTGGGATTATTATAAGAGAATATGGAATAGCCCACTATTTAAATAGATTTGTTAATTCCCACATTTATCATGATTGCCATGTCACATTTGAAGTGATGCCATGTCATATTTGAAGGGATGCCATGTCACATTTTAGGTGAAATCACCTCTCTAATAATGTATAAGAGACTTAAATATATTATAAAATCTATTATATATAAATTAAAATTTATATTTGAACGTATTTATAATAAGAACTGAATTGGACTTAAAAATATTATAAGAATTGACATCTTAACATCTTCTGTTTTAATATATTATTTTAAAATTTTCAATTTTTCTCATTGATATTTTGTAATAAAAACTGAATTCGACATCGAAATATTAAAATATCAATATGACCAAATATTCTTAAACAAAAAAAATTAATACATTTTTTTATACAACATAAATTTAGTAGTACTCTACCTTTTCTTCTTTTTTCCAAATTTTTTTTATCTTTATTAAAAATGTAATCCGAAAATTTATATTATGTTTTGAGAGTATGCATAAGTTAGCGTATATGTAGTAAATTATTTTTGTCTTTCACTTGATAGTGTAACAATTTCCGTGTTTTCTATTCTTTCAACCAATAAATTTAAAAGTAACTACAATGTTAATGGCTAATTTGCCAAAACAATATATACAAAAATAATATAGATAAGTGACCGTAAGGATCCATGCTATATTGATCTTGGTAAAAATATTCCTTTATATTAGAAAAGTATACTAAATTTTCTATGATTCCAATAACAATATTTTAAATTAAAGATTTTTAAAATTTTTTCAGAAGATTCTGAAAATAAATATTATAAAATTTTGGTACGTTAACATGGAGAATTCAAAGTTAGGTGAGATTATTATAAGAGAATATGGATTAGCCCACTATTTAAATAGATTTGTTAATTGGCACATTTATCATTTTTGCCATGTCACATTTGAAGTGATGTCATGTCATATTTGAAGGGATGCCATGTCACATTTAAGGTGAAATCACCTCTCTAATAATGTATAAGGGACTTAAAAATATTATAAAATCTATTATATATAAATTAAAAATTATATTTGAACGTATTTGTAACAAGAACTGAATTGGACTTAAAAATATTATAAGAATTGACATCTTAACATCTTCTGTTTTAATATATTATTTAAAAAAATTCAATTTTTCTCAATGATATTTTGAAATAAAAACTGAATTCGACATCGAAATATTAAAATATCAATATGACCAAATCTTCTTAAACAAAGAAAATTGATAAATTTTTTTATACAACATAAATTTAGTAGTACTCTACCTTTTCTTCTTTTTTCCAAATGTTTTTTTTATCTTTATTAAAAATGTAATCCGAAAATTTATATTAAGTTTTGAGAGTATGCATAAGTTAGCGTATATGTAGTAAATTATTTTTGTCTTTCACTTGATAGTGTAATAGTTTCCGTGTTTTCTATTCTTTCAACCAATAAATTAAAAAGTAACTACAATGTTAATGGCTAATTTGCCAAAAAGATGTATACGAAAATAATATAGATAGGTGACCATAAGGATCCATGCTATATTGATATTGGTAAAAATATTCCTTTATATTAAAAAAGTATACTAAATTTTCTATGATTCCAATAAAAATATTTTAAATTTAAGATTTTTGAAAAAATTTCAGAAGATTCTTAAAATAAATATTATAAAATTTTGGTACGTTAACATGGAGACTTCAAAAGTTCGGTGATATTATTATAAGAGAATATGAATTAGCCCACTATTTAAATAGATTTGTTAATTGGCACATTTATCATTATTGCAATGTCACATTTGAAGTGATGCCATGTCATATTTGAAGGGATGCCATGTCACATTTTTGGTGAAATCACCTCTCTAATAATGTATAAGGGACTTAAAAATATTATAAAATCTATTATATATAAATTAAAAATTATATTTGAACATATTTGTAACAAGAACTGAATTGGACTTAAAAATATTATAAGAATTGACATCTTAACATCTTCTGTTTTAATATATTATTTAAAAAAATTCAATTTTTCTCATTGATATTTTGAAATAAAAACTGAATTCGACATCGAAATATTAAAATATCAATATGACCAAATCTTCTTAAACAAAGAAAATTGATAAATTTTTTTATACAACATAAATTTAGTAGTACTCTACCTTTTCTTCTTTTTTCCAAATGTTTTTTTTATCTTTATTAAAAATGTAATCCGAAAATTTATATTAAGTTTTGAGAGTATGCATAAGTTAGCGTATATGTAGTAAATTATTTTTGTCTTTCACTTGATAGTGTAATAGTTTCCGTGTTTTCTATTCTTTCAACCAATAAATTTAAAAGTAACTACAATGTTAATGGCTAATTTGCCAAAAAGATGTATACGAAAATAATATAGATAGGTGACCATAAGGATCCATGCTATATTGATATTGGTAAAAATATTCCTTTATATTAAAAAAGTATACTAAATTTTCTATGATTCCAATAAAAATATTTTAAATTTAAGATTTTTGAAAAAATTTCAGAAGATTCTTAAAATAAATATTATAAAATTTTGGTACGTTAACATGGAGACTTCAAAAGTTCGGTGAGATTATTATAAGAGAATATGAATTAGCCCACTATTTAAATAGATTTGTTAATTGGCACATTTATCATTATTGCAATGTCACATTTGAAGTGATGCCATGTCATATTTGAAGGGATGCCATGTCACATTTTTGGTGAAATCACCTCTCTAATAATGTATAAGGGACTTAAAAATATTATAAAATCTATTATATATAAATTAAAAATTATTTTAACGTATTTGTAATAAGAATCGAATTGGACTTAAAAATATTATAAGAATTGACATCTTAACATCTTCTGTTTTAATATATTATTTAAAAAAATTCAATTTTTCTCATTGATATTTTGAAATAAAAACTGAATTCGACATCGAAATATTAAAATATCAATATGACCAAATCTTCTTAAACAAAGAAAATTGATAAAATTTTTTATACAACATAAATTTAGTAGTACTCTACCTTTTATTCTTTTTTTCCAAATGTTTTTTTATCTTTAATAAAAATGTAATCCGAAAATTTATATTAAGTTTTGAGAGTATGCATAAGTTAGCGTATATGTAGTAAATTATTTTTGTCTTTCACTTGATAGTGTAATAGTTTCCGTGTTTTCTATTCTTTCAACCAATAAATTTAAAAAAGTAACTACAATGTTAATGGCTAATTTGCCAAAAAGATGTATACGAAAATAATATAGATAAGTGACCATAAGGATCCATGCTATATTGATATTGGTAAAAATATTCCTTTATATTAGAAAAGTATACTAAATTTTCTATGATTCCAATAAAAATATTTTAAATTTAAGATTTTTGAAAAAATTTCAGAAGATTCTGAAAATAAATATTATAAAATTTTGGTACGTTAACATGGAGACTTCAAAAGTTAGATGAGATTATTATAAGAGAATATGGATTAGCCTACTATTTAAATAGATTTGTTAATTGGCACATTTATCATTATTGCCATGTCACATTTGAAGTGATGTCATGTCATATTTGAAGGGATGCCATGTCATATTTGAAGGGATGTCATGTCACATTTAAGGTGAAATCACTTCTCTAATAATGTATAAAGGACTTAAAAATATTATAAAATCTATTATATATAAATTAAAAATTATATTTGAACGTATTTGTAATAAGAATCGAATTGGACTTAAAAATATTATAAGAATTGACATCTTAACATCTTCTGTTTTAATATATTATTTTAAAAAATTCATTTTTCTCATTGATATTTTGTAATAAAAACTGAATTCGACATCAAAATATTAAAATATCAATATGACCAAATATTCTTAAGCAAAGAAAATTAATAAATTTTTTTATACAACATAAATTTAGTAGTACTCTACCTTTTATTCTTTTTTCCAAATGTTTTTTTATCTTTTATAAAAATGTAATCCGAAAATTTATATTAAGTTTTGAGAGTATGCATAAGTTAGCGTATATGTAGTAAATTATTTTTGTCTTTCACTTGATAGTGTAACAGTTTCTGTGTTTTCTATTCTTTCAACCAATAAATTTAAAAGTAACTACAATGTTAATGGCTAATTTGCCAAAAAGATGTATACGAAAATAATATAGATAAGTGACCATAAGGATCCATGTTATATTGATATTGGTAAAAATATTCCTTTATATTAGAAAAGTATACTAAATTTTCTATGATTCCAATAAAAATATTTTAAATTTAAGATTTTTGAAAAAATTTCAGAAGATTCTTAAAATAAATATTGTAAAATTTTGGTACGTTAACATGGAGACTTCAAAAGTTAGGTGAGATTATTATAAGATAATATAGATTAGCCCACAATTTAAATAGATTTGTTAATTGACACATTTATCATTATTGTCATGTCACATCTGAAGTGATGTCATGTCATATTTGAAGGGATGTCATGTCACATTTTAGGTGAAATCACCTCTCTAATAATGTATAAGGGATTTTATATCGGATGACAAATTTAGAACAATTATTTGATTCACCCCCTTTTAATTAACCAGTCACAATTTGCTATGCATTCTAATTATTAAATAAATTGAAATTATTAATCTTATCTCAATAAAACTTAAGTGTTGACAAAAAAAAAAACTGAAGAGTATTAAACACTAATATGTGAGGATAAACGATCACAAACAAAAACAAAATATTGTATGAGAGTAGAATGAAAAATGAGTTTTAAATGTGAATGAGAAATAAAATAATGAGCCTTTGGATTCATGAAGAAAAGTAATAAGGTTTAAATTGTTGACTTCTATTGGTGTCGATCGACACCACTGTCTGTGGGTCGGTTTTGTGACAAATTATTGTTCGGTTTGTTCCGGTTTGTGAATGAATCCTCTTTATAAAGACCCTGTCGTGTTGCAGAGAGTAGGAGGAGGATTTGGGAGTCAAAAAATCGTGAGTTTAGAGGTGAAATTGTTTGATTTTAAGAGTTTTTTTGGAGTGTTCTTGGTGTTCTTGGTGTGTAGAGCTTTGAGAGGGTGTTTGGGAGTGTTTGATCGGTGGTTCTTGGGTGTTTTTGACTTAGGCAGAACGTATAGGACCGTGGGTATCTCTGTTCGTCGTGATACTCATCCGTTCCATCCGAATTCGATTCGTTTCTAAGCTAAGGTGAGTGCGTGACCGTAGGCTCATTAGAACCAACGCCGGGTTTGAACAATCGATTTTAGTGTGTTCCCGTGATGGAATTGTGTTGTTGTTTGTGTTTCCGTATTTAGTGGTTGTTCTAGTGTGCCGTGGCTTGAATTTTTGGTGCAGATAGTGGAGGAGGCGATGCGAGAACGAGACCCGAAGGTCGCTGCTCGTTCTTCTGCCTCTGCAACCTCGGTGTCGATCGACACCCATGGGGAGTATCGATCGACACCACTGTCGGTCAAGTGTTCAATGGTTTGTGGTATGATCGTGCGTGTGACCGAGTGTTCTTCGCGAGTGTTTCGCGATGAAAATTTGAGGTGTCGATCGACACCTATGGGGAGTGTTGATCGACACCACCCTAAATTATTGATTGTAATGTTTAATTGATTTTATTGAACGCGTGGTTTGTTTAAATAAATCGTAGAAATGGTAGATTAAAAGTTGTTAATTAATTGAGGTGTCGATCGACACCCTAGGGGTAGTGTCGATCGACACCAAGCCAATTTCTCCGTTAAACATTTTTATCGTTTTGTGGTGCCTGGGTGTGGGTTAAAAATGTACATGGTCTGTAGGCGGGTTGACCGCCTTACTAAGTATTTATGATAATACTTACGCAACTCATTTGTTTTATGTGTTGCAGGTAAAAATAAAGCGTGATCGCGGAATCTGGGCGTAGGAAGAGGATGGGTAGGGTTGTTTTGAGTGTGTTTATGTTCTAGAAAAACCTGTCGTTTAGGTTGCTAGATATGTTTAATTATTAAATAACTGTGGATTTATTGTTTAATAATTAAGTAATGTGTTAAAAATATTTAACTATTAAATAATTACGGATTATTTGTTTAATATTTAAATTGTGTGTTTTCCGCGGTTTGGTGTCGTGTTTGTTTTAATAATAAGGAATTATTAAACGTGGGATTATTAATTTGGCTTTAAAAAAAAAAATCGGGTCTGGTTGTTTCATTTTGGTATCAGAGCCCTTACGGTTTTAGGGCAATAGGTTGTGTGAACTGAGACTGTGTGTTTAAATTGATTATGAATAGTTAGTCAATTTAGTAGGCTTAGCTCATCCTCTTCGGGCCTTAAAAAAAGAGATTATGCGGTAAGTATTTATAATTATTGACTTCTAGTACTTATGTTATTCCTAATCTGGGTGAGTGCAGAGAGATGGATACCAGAGCTAGAGGACGTGGTAGAGGTCAAGGCCGTGGTAGAGGCCGAGGCTGTGGACGGAGATCAGAGAGAGGATCATCCGATAGCGTGGCTGTGAGTGCAACGCAAATGTCAGAATCTAAGACGCATCTTGAAGGATCCGTGCGAGATACTAGCGTTGGTGCCAAGACAGGTGCCGGGTTAGCTGGTGAGGCGGCGGGCCCAGGTTTGGGGACTGCTGCAGCTCAGGATCGATTGGATCATCTCGAGAGATGGATGACACAAATGATGGAGCGGTTTCCAGCAGGAGTACCGGTACAGGCTCCAGTGATGCCTCCGGTGGCAGAGGTGCAGCCAAGGGTTGCAGTTGCAGTTGCAGAAGTGCGTCCGACCTACCAGGAGATGATGGGTCAGATGCGGAGTTTGAGTACGGCTTTCTTTTCAGGCGGCGTTGGACCTGAGGAAGCAGATGAGTGGCGCATGAGAATAGAGCGCAATTTTTGTTCGATCAGATGTCTTGAGGATTATCGAGTGGAGTTTGCCGTTTCTTACCTGAGTGGTGATGCACATCAGTAGTGGAGAGCGACGGAGGTCAAGAGGCTTGATGATGTGTGGACATGGGGAGAATTTTTAGCGGAGTTCAATGCTAAATATTTTCCTCAAGAGGCGTTGGATCATCTCAGGACGAGATTCATGGAGTTGGTTCAGGGTGACCAAATGTGCTCGAGTACGACACAGAGTTTAGTAGGCTACTCGTTTATGCAGATAGAGTCGTGGACGATGAGCGGACGCAGGTGCAGAGGTTCCTGAGGGGACTTAATGCGGAGTTGAGGACACCTTGTAGAGTGTCAGAATACGATTCGAGGGCAAAACTGGTAGAGGTTGCTGCAAGTATCGAGGAGGACCTGAGAGGTCAGGCAGTTACGGTAGTACCAGTGGCCGTTGCTCCTCATATTTAGCAGAGGAGGCAGCAGCAGCAGTATATGGGGGATCAGGTTCGAGTTCTGGCAAAGGCAGCAAGCCGGGAAAGGGCCAGAAGAGGAAGAGGGTTGATGCTTCCAAGGCAGATCAGAGTGGCAAGGCATATTTTGGTTGCGGGAGTTTAGAGCATCTGTTTGCGAGTTGCCCCAAGAAGAGCGACCGCCAAGATGCGAAGATTTATTATCACTGCAAGGAGCCGAGGCATATCAGGCCGATGTGTCCCAAGTTGCAGCAGATAGTTGTGGTTGCGGCTTAACCAGTGGCTGCAAAACCCCTGGCTCAGATTGCGGCAGCACAACCAATAGCTCAGATAGGAGCAGTGCCTCGTGTTTACACGACTGCAGAGGAGGGTCAGCAGAGCGCCAATCAGATCACAGGTAAAATCTTAGACTCAGACTTGTTCATTCGATTATTAAGAATAGTGTTTACACGACTGTAGAGGAGGGTGTGAGACCGACTTCCGGGAGTCTCGTGATTTCTGCTATTCAGGCTAAGCAATTGGTTGAGCGAGGTGGACAGGCTTATTTAGTGACGATTGTGATGCAGGAGTCCACAGATGAGGTTGCAGTAAAGGATTTTAAAGTTGTTCAGGAATTTGAGGATGTTTTTGGGTCGCTGAAGGGATTACCGCCGTCTCGGTCGGATCCTTTTACGATTGAGTTAGAACCCGGGACAACGCCTATATCGAAGTCGCCTTACAGGATGGCTCCAACAGAGTTGGCAGAGCTGAAGAAACAGCTAGAGGATTTATCGAGTAAGGGATTTATCCGACCAAGCACTTCACCGTGGAGAGCGCCGGTGTTGTTCGTAAAGAAAAAGGATAGGAGTTTCTGGCTGTGTATTGATTACCAGGGACTGAACCGAGTCACTGTGAAGAACAAGTACCCTCTTCCAATAATTAATGAGTTGTTAGATCAGTTAAGGGGTGCTATTTGGTTCTCCAAGATAGATTTGGCATCTGGATATCATCAGATTCCGATAGATGAAGGAGATGTTCGTAAGACGGCCTTCAGGACAAGATACGGCCACTTTGAGTTTGTGGTGATGTTGTTTGGGTTGACAAATGCACCAGCAACATTCATGCGTTTGATGAACAACATTTTTCAGGAGTTTTTGGATGTTTTTGTGATCATCTTTATAGATGATATCTTGGTGTATTCAAGGAGTCCTGAGGAACATGAGGAGCATCTGAGGTTGGTATTGGAAAAGCTTAGGGAGCAGAAGCTGTTTGCCAAGTTGAGTAAGCGTAACTTCTGGCAGCGAGAGATAGGATTTCTCGGTCATATTGTATATGCAGAAGGAGTATCTGTAGATCCGGCTAAGATTGAGGCTATCAAAGATTGGCCTAGACCGAGTAACGCCACCAAGATTAGGGGGTTTCTTGGGTTGGCAGGGTATTACAGAAGGTTCGTCAAGGGATTTGCGAGTATGACACAATCTATGACGAAGTTGACCGGAAAGGATGTTCCGTTCGTATGGTCTCAGGAGTGCGAGGAAAGCTTCTTGAAGCTGAAGGAGATGTTGATGAGTAGACCTGTATTGGCGTTGCCCGAGCCAGGTAAGCCTTACACAGTGTACACCGATATGTCGGGGGTTGGTTTGGGTTGTGTGTTGATGCAAGAAGGTAGGGTAATTGCTTATGCGTCAAGGCAGTTGAGAGGTGTTGAACATAATTATCCTATCCATGATCTTGAGTTAGGAGTGGTGGTTTTTGCTTTGAAGATTTGGAGGTCTTATCTGTATGGCGGGAGAGTGCAGATTTTCAAGGATTATAAGAATCTGCAACACATTTTTACTCAGCCATTATTAACCATGAGGCAAAGGCGTTGGGTAGAATTGTTGGCAGATTATGACTTGGATATTGTATACCATCCAAGTAAGGCTAACCTGGTGGCAAATGCCTTGAGTCATCGGAGGATGGACGTAGCTCGAGAGCCAGATGTGGAGGCGTTAGTGAACGAGATAAGCACTTTGCATTTACGTGCCATTTCGCAAGAGCCTTTGGGTTTAGAGGCAGCAAATCAGGCATATCTTCTGAGTAGGATTCGAGTAGCTCAGGAGAGTGATCAGAGTTTAATTGATGCGTCGAAGGTAGTTGGTTCTGAGTATCAGGTCTCTGCAAATGGGACGATTCATATGCGTGGACGAGTTTGCGTGCCTAAGGTTGAGTCGTTGAGACAAGAGATTCTGAGTGAGGCTCATGTGAGCAAGTTATCGATTCATCCGGGAGCGACTAAGATGTATCGTGATCTCAAGCGGTACTACTACTGGGTCGGGATGAAGAGAGATGTAAAAGCTGAGCATCGAGTTCCGAGTAATATGTTGCAGATTTTACCAATCCCTGAGTGGAAGTGGGATATGATCACGATGGATTTTGTAGTGGGATTACCTAACTCGCAGACATTTGATGCTATTTGGGTAATTGTGGATCGTATGACTAAGTCAGCGCATTTTCTGGCCATTAAGAAGACCGATTGGGCAGCGGTTGTGGGTAAGAAGTATGTGAAAGAGATTGTGAGGCTGCATGGAGTGCCAGCCAGTATTGTGTCAGACAGGGATCCTAAGTTTGCGTCTGAGTTTTGGAGAGCATTTCACGAGGAGATGGGCACTAAAGTGCACATGAGTACAGCTTATCATCCTCAGACCGATGGACAGTCTGAGAGGATGATTCAGACATTGGAGGATTTCTTGAGGATGTGTGTTCTCGATTGGGGTGGTCATTGGGTGGATCACTTGAGCCTGGCTGAGTTTGCATATAACAATAGTTTTCAGGCGAGTATCGGGATGGCTCCGTACGAGGCTTTGTATGGAAGGCCGTGTAGGACACCTTTATGTTGGACCCAGGTGGGGGAGAGAAGCATTTTGGGTGCGAGTTTTGTTCAAGAAATGTCGGAGAAGACCGCATCTTGAAAGTGAACATGAAAGAGGCTCAAGATCGGCAGAAGAGTTATGCTCATAAAAGGAGAAAAGAGTTGGAGTTCGCGGTTGGAGATAAAGTATATCTCAAGATGACCATGTTGCGAGGTCTTAACCGATCCATTTCGGAAAATAAGCAAATTTCAAGATTTATGGGTCCGTTCCTAGTAGTGGAACGAGTTGGACCGATAACGTACCGGTTAGAGTTACCACCGATTATGAAGGCTTTTCATAAGGTGTTTCATGTATCAATGTTGAGGAAGTCTCTGCACGCTTCAGAGGAGCTGGTGGCTAGGATCACGGAGGATCTACAGCCGAATTTATAACGAGACCTGTGAGGATTCTCGAGCGGAGAGTCAAGATATTACGCCGAGAGAAAGTACCATTGCTTAGAATCTTGTGGGATTGTGGAGGTATAGAGGAGGAAACTTGGGAACCCGAGGCAAAGATGAAGTCGAATTTCATCAAGTGGTTTGATAAGGAGATCGTGGTTTGAGCTTGTTTTTATTTTTGCGGTTCCAGTTTAAGAGTTGGTTTCGTGCGGTTATGGTTGAGGATTTATGTATTTTTCCGTTTCGTTGTAACGATTATACATTTATGGAAATTTATAAGATGGGTTTTCTAATATTTTGATATTTAATAAGTTGAGTAATGCTTATTAATCTTGATATTCCGGGGCAGGGAATGTCGCGTTATGGATAATATGAGGTAGCTCTAGTCGATAGGTACTTAGGGACGTTCAGGAACTAAATAGTCTAGGGACTGCGGTTCCGAATAACTCATTTACTAAGGGAGATGTGAGTTCTCCAGAGGAGATGTAAGTTCTCCAATATACTTATTTGGGATGTGAGTTCTCAGAATAAGTAGCAAGGGATGTAAGTTCTTTCGCGGGGATGTGAGTTCCCCATATTGGTATGTTTTTCTGATAAGTCATAGGATGCGCTCTGTGAGTGTCAGAATATAAATGAGTTAGGAGTAATTAATGTTTGAAAAACGTAAGAAAGTACAATACTAGATGGGGCCTCAGAGATCGGGAGAAACAAATTCGGATGTGTTCGACCAAGTTGAGATGGCAATTTCTTCAGAAGGATGAGGATTTTTCCTGTGTAAGTTAGCCAAAGGATGTATTCCTAAGAGCGAGGAAAGGGGTGGTGTCGAATCTAGGGTTGACATTACGTTGAAACTTTGATTCAGATGACCTGGTAATAAATGTAGTGTCTTTGGTCTTGCATGTTCTTTTTTTATTGTTACGCGATCAATCGAACACGATGTTTTTCAGGCACATCTGGTCAGGTTTGGATGGAAGTGTTAACTTTAGTGAGATAGTAGGGTTGACCAGAATTAGGGTCCGAATTTTTGTCTATGGCATACGCTTAGTGAGATTCGAGTGATGGTCTCACATGTGGCTGATCAGGATGGATCAAGAGTATGGTCTGAGATAGACGACGGATGTCGTAGGAACCTGTACAATAGGATTCGAGGACGAATCCAGTGTTAGTGGGGGAGAATTGTGACATCCCACGACCAAATTGTTGACTTTGGTTGAGGGTGTCGATCGACACCTTCTATTGGTGTCGATCGACACCACTGTCGGTGGGTCAGTTATGTGACAAATTGTTGCTCGGTTTGTTCCGGTTTGTGAATGAATCCTCTTTATAAAGACCCAGTCGTGTTGCAGAGAGTAGGAGGAGGATTTGGGAGTAAAAAAATCGTGAGTTTAGAGGTGAAATCGTTCGATTTTAAGAGTGTTTTTGGAGTGTAGAGCTTTGATAGATTGTTTGGGAGTGTTTGATCGGTGGTTCTTGGGTGTTTTCGATCAAGTCAGAACGTATAGGACCGTGGGTATCTCTGTTCGTCGTGATACTCATCCGTTCCATCCGAATTCGATTCGTTTCTAAGCTAAGGTGAGTGCGTGACCATAGGCTCATTAGAACCAAGATCGGGTTTGAACAATCGATTTTAGTGTGTTCCCGTGATGGAATTGTGTTGTTGTTTGTGTTTCCGTATTTAGTGGTTGTTCTAGTGTGCCGTAGCTTGAATTTTTGGTGCAAATAGTGGCGGAGGCGATGCGAGAACGAGACCCGAAGGTCGCTGCTCGTTCTTCTGCCTCTGCAACCTCGGTGTCGATCGACACCCATGGAGAGTATCGATCGACACCACTGTCGGTCAAGTGTTCAATGGTTTGTGGTATGATCGTGCGTGTAACCGAGTGTTCTTCGCGAGTGTTTCGCGATGAAAATTCAAGGTGTCGATCGAACACTTATGGGGAGTGTCGATCGACACCACCCTAAATTATTGATTGTATTGTTTAATTTATTTTATTGAACGCGTGGTTTGTTTAAATTAATCGTAGAAATTGTAGATTAAAAGTTGTTAATTAATTGAGGTGTCGATCGACACCCTAGGGGTAGTGTCGATCGACACCAAGCCAATTTCTCCGTTAAACATTTTTATCGTTTTGTGGTGCCTGGGTGTGGGTTAAAAATGTACATGGTCTGTAGGCGGGTTGACCGCCTCACTAATGATAATACTTACGCTACTCATTTGTTTTATGTGTTGCATGTAAAAAGAAAGCGTGATCGCGGAATCTGGGCGTAGGAAAAGGATGAGTAGGGTTGTTTTGAGTGTGTTTATGTTATAGTAAAACATGTCTTATAAGTTGCTAGATATAATTATTTATTAAACAACTGTGGATTTATTGTTTAATAATTAAGTTGTGTGTTAAAAATATTTAACTATTAAATAATTACGGATTATTTGTTTAATATTTAAATTGTGTGTTTTCTGCGGTTTGGTGTCGTGTTTGTTTTAATAATAAGGAATTATTAAACGTGGGATTATTAATTCGGCTTTAAAAAAAAAATCGGGTTTGGTTGTTTCAAATTTAATTGAGATAAAATAAATTTTGTCAAATAATTGGGAATTGAGATACGAATTTGATTTGGTAAATTCATTTTAGTATTTGTGGTTAATTATGATTAACACAAAACTTAAAACATCTCTTGGATTAATTCCAAACAAGAATAAAGAAAGAAACGTTAGATTAAATTATGATTGACAAAAAGTGTAATCTTAATGATTTAGAGTACTAACGTAATTTATTCAATTTGAATAGAGAATCTTAAACGATAAACGTATTTGAATTAATGGCATGATTTGGTGTTTATGGAGTCCACACAAACATGGGCATTAAAAATTAATTAATTTTAAATTGATGATTGATAATACATGTTTGTCAATTATACACGTTACGTTTGTCGTAGCTTTAAAAATATAATATTGTGGTAGTTAGACTTTTTGACAAATGGGTGCATTTGTTTGAAAAATTAGTCCGAACACATTATACTCTCTACGTGAGATCATTATCAATAACAAGTTTACGTGAGACCATTAGTACACTTGTTAACGACACAATATTTTTTTATGGTTCTCTCTCAGACAACAATTTATGTTCTAAACGAACAATTAATTGAGCTCTCTCCAAAATTTCTCTAGTAATCTCCAATTTTTTCTCTAAGAAATAAGTCGTGTCGAGAGTATCTTAGATATTTTTAGTTCGTTAGAACCGTGATTCGAGTGATCGCGAATACGGTTATTTGTGGTTGTATACTGGGATCCTTGAATCAGTCATCTCGTCGCACTACGGGTGATTCAAAGGATTAAGGAAAGAGATTCGTCTCGCCTCCGCAATTCTTTTCTTCCCTTAACGTATTTCTTATCGCAATTTATAACTGATTCGTAGACTTCCAAAACTTTGGTCCTATAGGAGCCACTAGCTTTTCTTTAAAAGGAAAGACGTCTTCGCGAAATATGACATCTCGAGAGAACACGAACTCATTCCGCTCAATATCAAACACTTTCCATCCTTTCTTCCCAAAGGGATAACCAACAAAAACGCACAAGCGACTACGCTCTCCACATTTATCTTTATCTCTAGTTGCGCGATGCTTATCCCCAATATTTTCAGTTGCATTGATGTAAATGATTGTTTTTCTTGCTCGAAATAGAGAAAACAGAAACATAATCATAAAAATCACAAAACTCGTTATTTGTGGTCGTGGATATTGAGCTTATGATATATTGTGTTAAAAGTAAAAAAGTTTCATAAGAGGCTTTTCGAGAACCAGGTCTAAAATTCGCTAAGGATTTATCTAGTGCCTTTGGTTGGCATTAGTAACAAAAGTTCACTTGTTTACTCAGGATAGTTAATACACAAATTTTTAAGCAGAGGCATTGTCACTTATGGTAGATCTACTAATATTTGGCTTTGGCTTTTGTGTTTGTTTTCAGTTTCACTGATGTGAATTATTGTTTTTCTTGCTCGAAATAGAGAAAACATAAAGATGAACATAAAAAGAATGGGGTTTGTAGTGTATCATCATCGATATTTCAAAAGGATTAGGGGCATTTGTTAAGATGCCCAAATAAATTTTCTATGAGCTTGTTTCTTTAGTTCAAGAGACATCATGAGCTTGAGAGTGGTGAACATTTTTTTTGTGTTTCTTTAATGTACTTGATCACCTTGACACAGAGCTCTAAAACAGAGTATAGATAAATCACATGTCGGCTCCCCGTTTGTAGCAGAAGCTTTGGCTCTTCAAGAAGTTGTGCTCGTCATGCTTGAAAGGGGGTACCAAAGATTAAAATTCGAGTCGGACTCATCTCAACTCTTCAACGCCATCAACACTGGAGAGTCACTCTTGAACCCATATGGCATCATCGAAGATATAGGGCCTTAGCTCACTCCTTCGAAACTGTGTCCTTTGTTTGGATTAATCGAATTCATAATGTACAAGCTGATAGTCTTTCACGTCAAGGTCAAGCTATGAGAGATACCAACGTAAACTCAGGATGATATTAATTGAAAAATTATGTTTCTGAAATAAATTTGTTATGTTGTTTTTCTTTTCTCGTATATGTGAAGCCTTTACATGAAAATTCATCAAAAACCAAACAAAAAACACTACAAAGGTGTAAAACATATCAGCTCACACAAGTCAAAGAGATCAACCAAGCCACAGTATTCACATGTTAATGCATTTTCTCAAGATGGAACACCAAAAATTTATCTTCGGACCACTACAAGAAAACATGTACTTTTCCGACGACCTAAACCATCAGAAATCCGTCGGAATAAGTGTGTTTCCGACAGATTTCCGACGGATTTCTACCGTCGGATTTATCTTGTCGGAAATTAAAGGTCTGTCGGAACTGTTGACGGATTTCCGACGGCAATCGGTAAAACAGAAATGCATCGGAAATCCGTCGGAAATTCATCCCCCGACGGATTTCCGACGGCGGATCATACCGACGGATTTCCGACGGCGGCCTAATACCGACGGATTTCCGACGGTACTAGATACCGACGGATTTCCGACGGTACTAGTTACCGACGGATTTCCGAAGGCATTTGGAATTTTTATTAAAAAAAAATAATTATAATTACTTATATTAAATTTTAAATAAAATTAATTTTAAATATGAAAATAAATTAAAATAGTTTGAAAAGTTATTTAAAACTTAAAGTTTTACATAAAATTTAAAAGTCTACTGTGGACGATAATTACGGAAGAACTCGTTCATCTTCGCTTCCATCCCACGAATGTGCTCTGCATCTTCTGCGCGTTGTGCCTCCATTGCCTCAAACTGCTGTGCATCTTCTGCGCGCAGAGCCTCCATTGCGTTCATCCGCTCCAGAAGCTCCCTGTTTTGTGCCCGCAAACCGCTATCACCGTGAAATCGGAATGAAGACACAAAAGAGGTGGAACTGTCTTCCGGAAGACCGAAGACACGACCTTTGTTCTTCGGAGTAACCTACCATACACAATAAAACTATAAATGTTATAACGTATAAGTATTATAAGTTATTTTAAATACGGTAATAATTGAAAACGTTACTAACCTCATACGTTAGCTCGTTGATCATCTCGAATGGAACTTCGGTGAGCGGTGGAGTTCCTTCGACGATCGGTTGAGATTGGATAAACTCCTCACCGAGCCTCTCCACGCTTTCCACGATTTCACGAGTAATTGGATCTTGGATTTCGCCCGTCTTTCGGTTGGTATGCGTATCTCTGATCAAATCCAAATTTGAAGGACGCGTACCTTTCTTATGATACTGTTAGCATTGAAAAGTAAGCAAATAAGTTAGCGATTATTAAAATAAAATAATAATAAAGA